>CAOKZL010000319.1:600000-760822 GCA_948472985.1 Iguana delicatissima | reverse complement strand
GTGCTATGCAGCCGTAGTGTTGAAGGGCAATGTTGCTCAACTGAATATACACTCAAGAGTGAAAGTTAATGCACACCTACACATTGCATGCACAGCCACAGGTAACGTACATTTGCATGTGTACACACATCTCCATGCAAAAGGCATTGCACACCCAAGTCTGTTCCCCATTGCACATTGAACAAAAATGTCTAGCCACTTCGGTAGAGGAACGTATGGCAAAAACAGAATCCTGGCCAATATCATAGAATGAGAATAATGGAAGTGACCTCAAGGGCCATCTAGTCCAATCCACTCCCCATCACACAGGAATATACAATCTACATTTAAAGAGACAGCCCACCACTTTTTGATGTAATCTCTTCCACTGTCAAACAACAATCACCTTCAAGGAGTTCTTCCTGATGTTTAGGTAGAATCTCTTCTCTTGTTATTTGAATCCATTGGTTTGTGTTCCAGTTTCTGGAGCAGCAGAAAACAATTTTGCTCCATCTTTTGCAGGATGTCCTTTTAGGTACTTTTAGGTACTTAAAGACAGAAATCATGTCAGTCACCTCTTCTCCAGGCTGAATACTGCCAGCTCTCTAAGCCTTTCCTCATCAGGCTTTGAGTTTCCAGACTTTCTACCATCTTGGTCACCCTCCTCTGGAAGGAAGGAAGTAACCCTGGTCTATTTTCGCTTTGGTTTTCATTTCCTAACAGAAGGAGGACGAGAAGGGAGCCATCCTCACCTTCTCAGGAAGGGGTTCCAGAGCCTGGGGAGCAGGCACTGCAAAGGCCCTGTCTCCTCTCTTCCCACCAGGGTTACTGTGAGACTGGTGGGATGGAGAGAAGGGCCTCTCTTGGGGATCTGGAGACATGAGCAAGATATTCCTCAAGAAACATCTCAAAAAATGAACTTCTCAGGCTCCTATGAGAGCATGCAGCTCTTCTGATAATCCTGATAAACCCAAACCGTACTCTCATAAGCAGAAGTCAAGATATTATCTGCCCATCCCATGCACTATCTTCTGAGTGGTGAACTGGGCGTATACCCTGTAACCCAAGACTCTACTGAAGTAGCTAGCATGAAACAATCCTAGTGAGACTGTCACTGTTATGTTTGTTTTTGAATTCTCTATCTGCGATTGTCTCTTTCTCTTGTTTGTTTCTCCTCCTATAAACATCTCTCAGATATTTAAATGCTCGGGTGTGGCCCACCAAGGAGTGTTTATTTTTCCCTTCAGGTGTCCCCAGATGCTGGATTTCACTCTTACCTCTGTTGAGCAAAAGGCTTTTGGCTCTCCCCTAGGTGGCACTGCCGCCACTGCAAACAGATTTAGTTCATGCAGATGAGATCCTGACCAGAGAGTAGGACTAAGATCTATCTTTGATCTCTTGAATGGTAGCAAGTAAAAGCTACAGCCCTGCCCTGGTTCAGGTTGGAACCCTGCAGCTGAGAGACATGCAGCATTCCCATTGACCCTCATCCACCTCCAAAGATGCTTTTTGCTAGACTTTAAAGACATTGGAAATCCGTTTGGAGGTTTCCACTGCTTTGTTTGATTTCTCCTGGGCTTAACAGTGTCCAACTATACCTTTTGTCTCACCCTCATAGGGATAATCTCTTGATCAGTTTGTTGCCTTTCAAAGAACAGAAGAATCTTAACGTTGGAAGGGACCAGAAGGGCCACCTAGTCCAACTCCCTGCCATGCACCTGTACCACAGCTGTCAGTATCAGAAATTCTTCCTATTGTTTCAGTGGAATCTCTTTTCTTCTATTTTGTTCTCACTAGTCACAGTCCTGCCTTCTGGAATATCAGGACTCCAGCCACAAAGTTGTGCATTCTTGTATGGTGCATCATTTTTCTCGAATATTTTTAATGTCCTATGCGATTCCCTGGGATTGCAAAAACAGCCCCTGGACATTTTTTTCCTGTTGCACGCAAGGACAATGAAATGCAACAGTGGCACATAACTCAAATGGTCTAACAAGGTTAGCATTCAGCAGCAAGATGGTGTGGCACAACCACATTTACTCTGTAAGAATAGAGGCACACGGCACAAGCACAATGTAGGATGTCAACCACAGATGGGTACCACCATGCCTGTGGTGTCCAGGTTAGGATGTCTCTTTCCATGTTCCATCACAGTCATGTGGCTGCCAACCTCAGAGACTTTTAGATCTCCCAGAGGTTCTGCAGGGCATTGGGACCCTCTTGCTTGCTTGCTTAAAATGCTCCCTTTTATGGTCTTGTGTTTCCAACATGGCTGCTGCAGAGGCAACCTTTTCCCCCCTGACTGGATTCTATCAGGGCTGTCAAGAAATATTAGCATCCGTTTCCAGAACTGTGTCACTTCCATTTGTTATGCAGATCCCTGGTGGGTGAGTGGAGAACACGTGAGCTCTTGCGCAGATGGGTCCAGCCAAAGCAGGGCTGCCACAACTGCCTTCCCTGGGCTTTGAAGCTGCCTTGATTTACTTCACCTTCAGCAAATGGTGTCAGGTAGGTTTTCAGCGACTTGGCAGCTGACAGGAGAGTCTCTGGCTAGCTGTAAAGGATTCATCGGAGAATCAGTAAAACCAGTGCTGGGCCAAATGTTGAGGCTGGAAATTGGTTTACTAGATTCATGGGGATATTCAGTAGGGGTGTGGAAAAAAAGGAAGCGGGGAATCAACATATTTAGGAGAAATAAATTGTTATTTCATGAGAGGAGGAAGTATATTTCAGATTAGGGGTGATTCGCACTATGAACCCATACTGTGGGAGCGCCACTGCCATTGTAGCAGCAAAAGAGGAAAGGAAAGGTGCACCAGGAGTCTGAAATGTTAGGAAGAGTGCAGGGGATCAGTGAGGCATCAGTCCATGTCCCTGTAGACTGGCATGAACCAGTGACGACATATGCCAAGACCCTGGAGGATCTTGGGGGAGGAAGATGCCACTGGTCTGTGTCTGGCTATGGGGCATAGCCAGGTGCTCCTCCAACCCCCCCACGCTCCCCACCGGCCATGGAATGACCAGCAAAGCCGTGGGTTCTGGGACTGGTGCATAGCGAGCCATAGCAGAGTTCTTGCCTGTGAAACTCTCAGGCTCATTGGGAAAAAGAGGCTCTCGACACTTGCGTGTTTATCCCAGAGTCAATTTTCTTTGTCTTCCCTTTTCTGATACATTTCTATTGCCCCACTTGACATGACTGCAATCTGTGCTGAGAAAAAGAAAAAAAATTGCCAAGGTCACCTACACCAGATGGTTGAATGCCCTTTATTGCTGTTGGCAGGTAGCAATAAATGAAAGAGACTCTCAGGCCTTTGGGTCCAAACGAGTCACACATGGAGGGATCATCCAGGAAATAATTCAGCCACTATCACTTTGTCTGAGGAAGAAATTGTTTTAAAGCACCTTTGAACACCTTGCTGCCTTTCTTTCCCCCCAGGGTGGAAGAGTGTTGCTGCTGAGCAAGCTCTAAAGCGGCCAGCCAGAGCAAGTCCTTCTGTGAAGCAGATGGAAACAAAGGGGCCTGTGATGGGCAGGGTGGTGGATCTTGCCCCCTGCTTTTGATGGGGGACATCCATGGACTTTTTCACTTGATCTTCACCCACTCTCTAACTTTCTGCCTTTCAACGGTAGCAGATCCTTCCCATCCAACCGCCAATTCCACGGAAACAAAGTAGCCTGAAATCATGGAGCTGTGATCCTTCGGAACAAGAAAAGTCTGGTTGCAACGGTTAGGGAGGGAGGCTGGTATCCAGTATTGCAGTTCCAGATTCATAACCTAGAGTTATGAATCTGTAACTGATCTATTTGTTTTCGTTGTTGTTAACTGCCATCAAGTTGATCTTGACATATTTTTACTCTTTTCCTCCTTTGTACTACTTTTCCAAGCATGTCTTTTCTATGGAGCTAGGTCTTCTCATGATATGGCCAAAGTACGATAGCCTCAGTTTGACCATTGTGGCTTCTAGGAAGGGTTCCAGCTCTTGTTGTTGTCATGGTTGACTGTCATTAGGTCAGCCTCAACCTATGGCGACCCAATGGATGAGAGATGCCCAACCGCCCTGCTCAGGCCTTGCAGATTCAGGAGTGGGTCTTCCTTGATAGAGTTTGGGCTCAGTTAGCTTAGCAGGATGGAGTTGAGAGGAACTGGGCAGAATCTTGCCTTTCCCAGTAGGCTTAAGTAAACGCAAACTGCAGCAGCCTCTCTCAGCTCATGTGCTCATCCACATTAATATAACTTTGACTAAGTTGATCACATTCAGATGTTGGTTGGCCACAAGTGTCCCAGTTTTCATCTGCAAAATGTTGGAGGGTACACCATCCCCCGTATTTACATTCTGCTCTGAGCGCAGGTCAGGACGCAATTTTAGAGATACTCACTTCCAAAATCAAACCAGATGAAATGCTCTCCTATCCTTTGAAGCATGTCTGATGCCATGCGCAAGCCGAAGGGGGAAACAGTCCCCGTTCATGACTGCGAAGGAGAAAGACGGTCTTCTGCAAATTAAAAAGACACCCATGTTCAGAACACCACCGTTCTTCTATCTGCTTAACCAAAGGAGCTCCGAGGTTTTCTTATCTTCTTTGGACACACACACAGAGAGTATATTCTCCATCGTGCAGCCACCGGGTTTTTAATTTTCCTAGCGGCAGCTCATCTACCATATGGGGGTGGCGGGATGTAATTAATGAAGAAACGTGGGATGTAAGGCAGCTGCTGCCGCAGCAGCAATGGAGTCTGGATCCTGGCCAGCTTTCTTGCCCTAGATAGGAAGCAGAAAGTAAGGAAAATCTGAGGGTTGCTTCTTGTGGCATTTGAGATGCAAATTTCAGGGCATCCTGCCAATTTCAGGGGTGGGGGACACCTTTGGGGCAACAAAAATGGTCTGGGCCTGGGAGAGAACCATGGAGCATGTGTTGCCCAGCCCTCGTGCATCCAGGTAGCCTTGTGGCTGTCGCACGCAAGTCATAGAATCAGACCGTTGGAAAAGAGCACCGGGGCGACCCAGCCCAACCCCCTTCTGCCATGCAAAAGGCAGCCTCTGTCTAAAAACCTGCAAAGGCTCCACTATGCTCCCAGGCAGCAGCGTATTTCACTGGCAAACAGCACTTAACACCAGGTTTCTCCTCATGTTCAGGTGGAATCTCTTTTCCTGTAGTTTGAAGCCATTGCTCAATGTCCTAGTCTCTAGAACAGAAGCAGAAAACAACCTTGCTCCATCCTCCGTATGATATCCCTTCAAATATTTAAGCATAGCTCTTATGTTGCCTCTTAACCTTCTCTTCTCCAGGCTACAGCTGCCCAGCTCCCTAAGACAGTCCTCACAGGGCTTCATGGTTTCCAGGCCTGCTACTATTTTGGGCACCTTCCTCTGGACACATTCCAGCCTGTCAATATGCTTCCTGAGCTGAGGTACCCAGAAGTGGGCATAGGATTCCAGGAGGGGTCTGACCAAGGCAGAATAGACTGGTCCCATCTCTTCCCTTGACCAAGACACTATCCTCCTACTGATGCATCCTAGAATTGATTTTTTTTTTTTTTTTTTAGGTGCTGCATCACATTGCTGACTTATGTTCAGCTTGTGGTCCACTAAGACACCTGGATCCCTTTCATGTGTTCAATGGTCAAGCCAGGTGTCACCCATCCTATATTTGTGCATGTCATTTTTCTGCCTAAGTCAGCAATGAATACACAACCAGTGTGTCCATTGAAGGATCCCTGAACAAAAAGGGGGCAGGGGAGAGAGACAGGGCACAACTCTGCACTGTTTCTGTCCATGGAATGTGCCCAGACAAACATTTACTGGCAGAAGGTGTCCTCATGGCAAGCTGCAAGCCCTGGGAAAGAGAGGGAGGGAAGGTTGGAGGTCATTTGGGAGAACGGTGGTGGTGTTGTGCTGCTACATCTCCAGTGAGCAGTTGGAGATTTGGGAGGGGACAGCTGGGGGTCTAGCTACAGGAGGGCAAATTGCAGGCATCCCCCCAAGTTAACAGTTCTGTCCCTCAGTAAAGTTTCTTTTTGTCCATACATTTCTAACTTTGCAGGGAATGAGACCCTGCAAGTCCTCTGCACCTGGAACTCTTCTTCTGCTTGCTGCCTTCACAATCCCTTGGTCTCTTGGCCTGCCCCTTTGCTTTGGATTCCTGAACTCTGTTTTTCTCAACACTCAGCTGAAGCTTTGAGTTATTGCAATGCTAGAAATTTGGGGAGCGAAGGAAAAAATTGGAAACCAAGCCTGAGGAGGAATAGTTTACATGTTTAGCTTAGAGAAGAGAAGAGTGAGAGGAACATGAGTCATTTTTAAACACCTGGAAGGATGCCATGGAGAAGACAGAGCAAACTTTCTTTTTCTGCTACTCCAGAGATGAGAAAAGCAGCAATGCATTCCAGTTAGAAGAAAAGATTTTCCAGCTAAAAAATAGGAGTCTTTCCCCCCTCTGTGCTTCATGGCAGCTGATGGCTCCTGTGTTAGTGGGTTGGGGAATCCACACTGCATTTTAGTCTGAATTTTAAAGGACCTATCCAAGGTGCTGAATGTTATCTCTGAAATAGGTCCAGCCTGTCCGGCACATTTGAATTTTAGACTCAAGGAGGAATCAACATCCCTCCAGTAGGAGGACTGCCTGCCACCACGTTCAATGTCCATGAATGTTCCAGCTGCTGAAGGAATGACCCACGCAATGCTCTCCTGCCCACTGAGCTGAGCCAAGCAGCACTGGGACGAGGGAATGGAAGGGAGAAGAAGACTGAGCATAAGAAGGGCAGAAAATAAGAAGAGGTGCTTTTGCAAGGATGGGGAGGTTCACTCTCAGCTGAGGGCCTTGTATTCTACTTCCCCTTTTTCAAGACTGGAGGCTTGCTGCTAAAAGCTAACATAGGGATAAACTCTTTCACCTTTTTCTGTGCCATGCAGCTGCTTTGGTAAGGATGTTACTGTCTTCTGCTGCTCTTTGCTTCCATGCTGAGAAGGAATCGGATTAAGGCAGCACTGAGCCTCTGACCTTTGAAAGGGCCTCTCCTCACAATTTCTGCCCGGGAGGCCAGGTATCTTCTGTTCACCACCACTGATTAACATCAACTCCCTTGATGCAAGAAGTCTCAAACTCTGGGGTGAAATTCACAGCTTGCAAATGCTGCCTTTTTTTTTTTACTACAAGGCTCAGATTTCCCCAGCCAGCTGAGTGTTTGGCTGGGTGGAGAATTCTGGGAATTCTAGTCTTAAACAGCAATATTTCCAAGCTGTGCTGAATTCAGGAGGAATACATTAGCATTGAGAGGCAGCGTAATGCAAAGGTCTGATTGTTGGGCTAGGACTTCAGGAGACCAGGGTTCAAATTCCTGTTCAGACATGGAACCCAGTGGGTGACCTAGGGTAAGTCACACCCTCTCAGCCCAAGAGGAAGACAATGAGAAACCTGCTTTGAAGAAATCAGATCAAGAAAATCTCATATATATATATATATATACACACATACATATACACATATATACATACATATATATATATATATATAGCTGTTATGGTGTTGTGGATTGGAGATCAAATTCTGAATCCCTGCTCAGTCATGGGAACCCACTGGGTGGCCTTGAGGAAATCACACCCTCTCAGCCACAAAGGACAGCCATGGTAGCTCTGAATAAATCTTGCCAAGAAAACCTTAAGATAGGCCCTGCAGGCACTTAGCAACGGAGCTGCTACGGGGCGGTGGCTTATGTGTTGAGCTAGGACTTTGGAGAAGAGGGTTCCAATCCCCATCCAACCCTGGGCAGTTACTGGGTCAGACTCTCTCAGCCTCAGAAGAAGGCAAGGGCAGCCCTCTGAATAACCATTCTTGCCAAGAAAACCCGGTGACAGAGTCTTCACAGGCCGTGCTTGACTCATTTGTTGTCACAGAAAGTGCTTTTCCTCAGCTACATATCTTGAAATTTAGTCTCCTCTGGTTCCTGATAGTGAGAAGGTAGACGCGGGCTTAATTTGACGGTGCTGAGGGAGTCCCAACACTAGAGGAGAATGTGTAAATGGCAACGAATACGGCTCCTCTTCATGTGACCCCAGAAGGATGGAGACTTTGACTGCTTTCCAAGCAAAGGCGCTCAAAGTGCTGAAGGTGTGCCTGGAGCAGCAAGGTCTGCCTTTCTCATAGACACAGTTTCCAAAAAAAAATTCATTTAGGAATAGTTTTATGACACGCTGTTTATCCAAAGGGCTATAAAACCTTCAGTTACTTTTTATTATTACTGAAAGGAGAAGTATTATGTCCTGTTTATTGTAAGCCTAACAAATGTCATCCAAAGTTGTTAAAACTTTGGTGCATCTTTGTCTCTCGGGAAAGGTCGCTCTTCCCCTTCAAGGGGGTCAGATTTATTGCAAGGACTCCACAAGTGCCGAGCACTTATTCTAAAAAAGCTCATTAAACTTTCATGGTAAGAGGGGAAAAATCTGCCTCGCTGTGAACAGGCTGTCTCCCAAGAGCCCAAGGAATTCGGCAGGCACCTGGTGTCCCTCTGCTCCTGGAGGGCCCATGTCAGCAGGCAGGGCCTTCTCTGCGGCTTCTCCCAGACCGTGGAACTCCCTCCCACGTGAGGCCTGGCCAGCCCCCTCTCGGTTCTCCCTCTGCCATCAGACAAAGACCTTTCGTTTTAACTGTGGTTTATATTGTTCAGCTTTGCACCTTAAACAGGATTCTTCTTTAATTGTCCTTCAGCCTTTGTTCCAATTATTTTGCGTATGTGTGTGTGTGTGTGTGGGTGTGGGTGGGTGTGGGTGGGTACATGCCTTCAAGTAGCCTGTCAACCTTTTGGTGACACCCTCCCCCCCCAGAATCTCCTAGGGTTTCCTTAGGCAAGGAATCCTCAGAGATGGTTTTGCTAGTTCCTTCCTCTGAAATAGAGCCCGCAGCACCTGGTATTTGTGGCTTAGAGAGCTAGAGGTGTTTAGCCTGACAAAAAGAAGGTTAAGAAGTGACATGATAGCCATATTTAAATATTTGAATGGATGCCATGTTGAAGATGGAGCAAGCTTGTTTCCTGCTGCTCCAGAGGCTAGGACATGGAGCAATGGATTCAAACTACAGGAAAAAGAGATTTCACCTAAGCATCAGGAAGAACTTCCTGACGGTAAGAGCCATTCAACAGTAGAATATGCTGTGTTGGAGTCTGGTGGAGTCTTCCTCTTCTTTGGAGGTTTATAAACAGAGGCTGGATAGCCATTTGCTGAGGATGCTTTGATTGTGTCTTCCTGCATGGCAGAATGAGGTTGAACTCGATGGCCCTTAGGGCTTCTTCCAAGTCTACAGTTCTACGATTCATTGGCAATCTCTCATCCAAGTAGTAATCAGGGTTGAACCCACTTAGTTTCCGACATCACACAGGATCCTTTAGCTTTTCTTGTATGTGTGCATGTGCCTTCGTGTCTCCTGTCAACTTATGGTGGCCCCATGAATTTCATGGGATTGTTTTAGGCAAGGTATGCTCAGAGGTGGTTTTGCCAGTTCCTTCCTCTGAAATATAAACCATAGCACTTGCTATTCATTGGCAGTTTCCCATCCAAATATTAACCAAGGCTGACCCCGCGTAGCTTCCAAGGTCAGGTGGAATCAGGAGCCTGCAAGGGGCTTAGGCCCTATCCAGATTTTAATTCCTTACTAACTGCCTCGGATCCTATAAAAGGAGAAAAGTGAGATATAAATTAAACAAATTATAAGGGAGTAATCCAAGGGGCTGAACCTATTCTCAGCCCTAGAAAACCCTGTGGCAGGTTCTTCTTTGGGTCACCGTAAGTCAGAAACGATTTGAAGGGATACAGCAACAACAGTCTTCTTGCCCCATACCTGAAGATTTGACAACAAGATGCAATCTATGACACATTTTAAAAGAATTTAAAACAATAAAATAATTACACAACTTTTAAAAAAGAAACTCCACAGGAAAATCAAAATCACGATGGAACCTGAAGTCCAGTGGGGCATAGTTCTAATCTTCTCATGACTAACCCGTAAGCTGGGCTTTGGTATTTCTCACTGCATTCCCTATCATGCTGTCTTTTGTTTCCATGCACCCCACGTGAGCATCGTTTCCTGCGTCCATCTCCCGCAGCCGATAGAGTGTTTTCCACAGTCCCTTTCTTCCCTCCCCGATTTTCAACTTCAAATAAACCTTCTGTCTCAGAATACTGGCTGCTTAAATCAAAAAGACTTGGGCCTTTATATTCTAGAAAGTGGCGTCTGTGGAAATGATGCTGGAATGTGTGTGTTTGTTTAAAGATTTAACAAAAAGCAGAAATGGGAAAAAGTTAGGTCTCAGGAGGTCCTTTTCAACTTGGAAATGAATGAAGGAAGAATAAATCTTCCTGGTCTAGTTTCGTAACTGTGAAAAACACATCCACGCCAATTCTGAAACAAAGGCCATTTCCACACTAGACGGTTACAGTGCTTTGATTCCACTTTCAACATCCTATGGAATCCTGGGGTTTGCAGTTTTGGGAGGGGCCTCAAACCCCAGGATTCCATAGGATGTTGAAAGTGGAATCATAGCACTGTAGCAGTCTAGTGCGGAAATGGCCCAACCCTTTTCCTCCACCATCTTATCTCCCGTCATTACCTTCTTTGGGATATCTGTGCCCAAAGAAGTCTCTGAGAAAGTCTGAAAATAAATCACTCAATGTCCAATAAATCATGCACCTCCTCTTATTCTACAGTGATTTACAAATTGCAGCTTATTGATGCTTATTTTTATTTATTAAAATATTCCAGTATTTCCCTACATCCGAAGATCTCAAAGTGGCTTACCGCAAAGTCAATGCGAAACAATAAACAATAACAATAATGTTTAAAAGACTAAAAATATAGGAAATCGTTTCCTAGTTAACAACAGGACAATTTATAACCAGTTGAAATAATTCAAAATAGTCCCAGCCATTGCAACCTGGATAAAATTAGGCCAGAAGGATTTAATAAAAAGCCAGGTTTTGACTTAGTGCTGAACTGATCCCAATGTTGGTGCCAAATGGGCCTCCATGGGGAGGGAATTAAGCAACGGGGGGGCACTGCAAAGAAGACCCTCTCCTGTGTGCTCCCATAGTGCATTGCCCACCCTGGTGGGAGACCAGGGTGGGCAAAGAGGACCCCCTCCAACAGACCTCAACTCTGAGGCAGGCATATATATAGAAAGAGGTGCTCCTTCAAGTACTGAGGTCCAAAGATGTCCTGAGACCACACTTTGCTGGGACCCTCCTAAAAGAAAGACAGCATAGTGTAGTGGTTTGAGCACTGGACCATATTCCTGAAGACCAAGGTTTGCTTTCCCTTTGCTTGGCCATGGAAACCCACGGGGTGACATTGCGTGCATCACACACTCTCAGCCCCAGGTGGGTTTACCTTAGGGGCTCCGTAAGTCAGAAAGGACAGCACAGAAGAGCAGATCAGAAGTTATCATCCCAGAGCCAGACCGTCAGTGTCCAGCAGAGGGCTCTTCTGCCCAACCTATCAGAGATAAGGGGCCAGAAGGAATGAGAAATCTCCTCCTCTTCATCCTATCTCCTAGTCCTAACAAGTGGGCAGCCTGGAGTAGTCACCTTAATCAGCCGAGGAAGAGGCAGACACAGGAAGGCACACAGAGGCTTTCTTCTACTTCCAACTCTCCAGAGCAACATCACACCAGAAAAAGGAACTCTCAGCATCCTGCAGTTTTCTCTCCGCAACTGGTCGCTGGACCATCCTCTGGCCTCCCATTTTCATTTCCTTGCAAAGCAGAGGCTCAGCCGGGTCTCTGTGCAAAATGGATACTGACCTTTGAAGCGCTCTTTTTGCAAATAATTGTGACAGGAGTCAGCCAAAGTTACAGTGTGGGTAGGACAGAAAGGGTGGCGAACACTCTGTGCTTGAAAAACACGGTCCTTGGAATTGTTCTTCTCCCACAACACCTGCTTTGGCTCGGAAACCTCACACCCAGTCCTGGCTGAAGGAAGTGCTGCTCACATCACTTCAGAGCAGAGCATCAGCCTCAGCCATGCTCTCCCACGAAGCATTTGGTCCCCTTTTAGACATGCAGTGCTCTCTCCGATCCTCTGGGATTATGCTTCCAAAGAGCCCCCCTGCAATGACGCTGCTTCTGTTGATCCTCCATATGGTCACAGGTAAGTGGCTTTTCAATTCACTCATTCTTCCTCCTTGGGCAGTTCACTCCATGGAGAGTCATGGAGGTCAAAAAATCCAGTGCCCCCTTGTAGCCCGGAGGGAAGCGTGAATGAGCTCTAGGTAACTGAGAGCTGAGAAGAGGGGCATTTTTTGTGGATGAAACTTGCATCATTTTGAAAGTCTGTCCTTTTGTCTTAGGTCCATGCATCCAATCTGCTCAGCTTTTGTGTTATGAAATATTGCAGAAAAGAAGCAGGTTGAGGAAAGAGCTTGCTACCAGATGTGGCAATATTTAGCCTGAAGAAGAGAAAGCTAAGAGGTGACATGATAGCCATGTTTAAATATTTGAGAGGATGGCATATGGGAGATGGAGCGAGCTTGCTTTCTGTGGCTCCAGAGACTAGGAGACAGAGCAATGCTACAGGAAAAGAGAGTCCATCTAAACATTAGAAAGACCTTCCTGACCATAAGAGCAGGTCAGCAGTGGAATACGCTGCTGCCTGGGGGTGTGGTGGAGTCTCCTTCTCTGGCGGTTTTTAAACAGAAGCTGGACGGCCATCTGTTGGAAGTGTTTTGACTATGTCTTCCTGCATGGCAGAATGGGGGTGGGCTGGATGTCCCTTGGGGTGTCTTCCAACTCCATGGTTCTATCATTCTGGAACTGCACTTCCTAGTGAGTAATTCCACTTGTAAAGAAAGTGCACAGGTCTTCCGAAGAAATCCAAGTTGGGGGGTTACGGGGTATGGAGCATGTTTCCCATACTGAGTGGTCCCTTGGGGTTGCCTGGGACTCGCAGCATGGAGAAGATATTCGACTGTAAAACGGTCACTGAATTGCAATTTCTTGGCTGGTTACTGCCTTCAAAAAACAAAGTGATGACTCTTACTGGCCTGTTAACTGCTGCAGGCTGCAAGAGAGGGGAGCTTGGGCATAGTTCAAGTTTTATTTCTGAAATGAATAAATGGCAACTTCCAAGCTGAAATGAAAGGAGATGAGCACATCCATAATTCTATTTTGAATGAAGTTGAGCAGGGGAAGTACTTTCAGGTGTTCAGGTCAGATCTATCTCTGTAGTCAGAAGGAGGGAAGAAAGGCATCTTCGGTGAAGACCTCTGTGCTTGCACAGATTTGTGGGGGATTAAAGGGTCCAGCAGGTAACAGAGGAGGACCTGTATTCTGAATGGGGTCTCGTTCTCTTCATGATTCTGAGGAGGATGCACGCATGCACACACACACACACACACCCCGCCTTGTCAAAGATACCAAATTAGCTTAGAACATGATCTCCTCCAAAGCGAGCCCTTCCTGCTGATCTCACTGCCTTTATCACCCCCATGGGATGCTCTTGCCCATCCTTTCATGATCCCATTTCCTCGCTTTCTATTTATCTTTCCTCTCCCCGGCCAGTGGACAATTCCAGAAGGGTCAAAGATGTGTGAGTTCTCCTGATCAATCTCCTTGCATTTTGCTGGGTTTTGTTGGGGGTGACCTTCTTGTAGCAACGTCTATATCTATCCATACCAGGGCTCTTCCAAAATTGCTTTTTTTTTTAAGAAAAAAACTGAGGCATGGTTTCCTCAGGTGGTCCTAGGATTTGAAGGTCACAATTTCTCTGATACTTTCTAATAAAAAAGGTAGAAAGGGCTGTGGAATTATAACTGCAAAAGTGCCATATTGTTATTCAGTGTGAACATGTTGTTCCTACATGTGCCAGAATTAGACTCGACCCATGACTTGTATATTTTTAGTGACTGATTTTCTGCCCTCAGTTCAGTAGCGTAACAGATTCATCCAGAAACTTTACTACCTTAAACAATGCTTCCATCTCTCTTTGCCTACTGATTATGTGGCTGTCTGTCTCAAGCCCAAAGCTTGGGCTAATTCTCGGAGGCAAATGACTAATGTGTTAGGCAACAGGCTTGAGGTGGGTTTGAAGTCTGCTCAGCAGCCTGTCCCTGCAGCTTGTTGGAGGATCCTTCTAAAACTTTTTCCTGACAGCAGAAGGCAAGACTCACCCGCGGAGCACAAGGAAGGGTCCCTCCTTCTGAAACGTTTGGAGCTTCAGAAATGGGAAGTAAGAAGGATTCTATTCCCCATTTCAGAAACAGGCTTCCAGACTGGAGACTTGACTCGGACATATCTTGTAAGGATTTGAGACCTGACTTGAGACTTGGAGTAAAAGACTTAAAATATATCACTGCAGCCCTGTCCTACTGGATCCCTCGCCTGGGACAAGAGAATTACGGAGCCAGTTTTCCAAAAGTCCAGACCTTGAATCCTCTCTTTGAAGCCCCAGATGACTGTGCCAGACGCTCTCTTCAAAACCTCACACCATTATTTTGGCATTCCTGCCTTCCATCCCAATTGCCCCCCATTACTTCTCATGAAGACTTTGCTGCCTGGTCACAAAAAGAAGAAAAAGTTTAGTCAGTAACTTTAGAAACAGACCTAAGGATGCTTAGACTATGACTCCTGCCAACGTCCCTCTGAATTTTATTTTTATGATCCGCTTTTCCATCAGTTTCTGGATAAGCTCCAGTCTTTGGAGAAAGATTAATTGGAGCAGCTCTAGACGTTTGCTCCAGATTGTTTGAAAGAGGCAGATTTAAACTCCTGTAGGTTTTGCTGGGATGTGTTATCTGGTGTCTCTCCATCCTCCCTTCTGCACAGGCTGCCTATGAACAAACATCCAAGCTGCAAACATCCATAAATCTGAAGGAACCGTAGCTGGGCCCAGCGGGACAGCTTGGTATATGGCCGAGAACCTTTCCAACATCTACTGTTTACTTCTGGGTTTGACTAAGAGCTATTGACAGGGCTGCTGCTAAAACACAGGGCAATAATTTAGAGGGTCAATGTGGAAAAAATACCTCTCCTGTAAACAAGCAACAGTTCACAGAAGGGAGACTCTGGGTGCTTCGCTCCTCACGCCTGAAATTCTATGTCATGTTTCCGTGCTGTAAATCTGAAATCACATAGCGACAACTTGGTTGCGTTGCACCACTCTCCTGCTGAATACTAAGATTGTGCAACCTGTGACGCATCTGCCAGCATGTCTACTTATGTGCCCTTGTGCCACAAGGAGTAATGCCACAATCCCAAAGAATCAAGTGAGGCATTGAAGGTGATGATGGATAGTTACACACCATCCAAAAATGCACAACTGCATGGCTGGAATGTGATGAGTTAATCCAGACAGAGCAAAACCATTCAGTCTATTGTTCAATGCTGAATCAATATGTGGGTAGATCCGATTAACTCAATGGCTCTACTCTAGTCAGAATCACCCACAGGATTGAGGCCCATGTGGAATGGCCACACTTGTGGAACTCTGCTCGCCCAACCATCTGTTGAATGCATCTGTTGCACAATGGCCAAAAAAGTACAACTACATCTTCAAGGGCGCTTACAAAAGCATAGGACACCAACTGGATTCCACCCCACAGTCCCCTCAGTGTTGACCTTCTTGCATGGAGACCAGGCCTGCAGGACCTGTGGTCCACAAAGTCGTGGCTAAGGTCAAACATGATGTTGGTTCTTATCCGCACAAATCCAGAGAAATCATAGAATCATAGAGACTGCAAAGTAAGTTGGGACATCTGGGTGTGTAAGGGACATCTATGTGTGTGGATGTCCCTAACAGAATCCTGGACCAGGAGTGTTTTGTAAGTCGCCGTGCAAGGCAAGGCCTGTTGCTTTGCTTGCTCCCTTTAGCTGCTGGTTTATATTTTGAGCCATTGTACCTTTCCAGCAGAGCCCCAGCCAAAAAATGAAGACTACCGTGGTCTTTGAATGCAGGACAGACTATTGTTAGAACAAATGAATACAGAATTCCAACAGCAGGCACAAGGAGGGGGGGTGCTAAGTAAAAGAACTGAGGGCCTTTCCTGTTGCCACCCAGGAAACCCTGGAGGGGAGGCAGAATGACTCACAGGATGGAAAGACAAGAGTTAAAGGAGACACAGCCACAAATTGAAATATTGCTCCTCTTGGCATTTGTGGACTGCATTAGCTTTTGCGTCTGTCACCGGCAGCATCTGCAGGTGAGGAGGGCTCCTTGTCCCCTCCTCTGATTGACAGTGCAGAGGCTTCCCTGCATCTGTTCAGAGCTGAGCCCAGAATTGGACAGATGGCCCTCCGGAGCTCTGATTACAATGGGGATGGTTTCCCTTGATCCGTATTTGAGCAAGATAATTGCAGGATCTAAGCGCTAAAGTGGTAGCCCACTGCCACTCAGTACCTTTCATGTACTCATCTATTTATTTTTCTTCTTCTCAAGGCTGCCTATCAAAAGCATGGGGGGGGGGATAGCAATGTCCTGGCTTGGGTGACTGAGAGGGAGGGGAGCGGCTCCTTGAGAAAGCGAAACTCCTTTGAAGTGTCGCTGGAGATGGTTGCAGAATCCGGGCTGTGATGAGGGAGGGAGTTCATTGCATTGTGGTAGCTCCTCTGTTCCTCCCTGTTCAACCTTATTGTCAGAAATAGAGTCATGAAATCTTAGAGCTGGAAGGTAACCTCAAGGGCCATCTAGTCCAACCCTCAGCCATGCAGGAACACACAATGGCGGCACTCATGAAAGGTATTCCTCCAACCTCTGATTGAAAACCTCCAGCAATGGAGAGTCTCTGGCCCTCTGGGACAGCCCATTCCACTGTTAAACCATTCTTACAGTAATTAATTTCTTCCTAAAATCTACCACTTTTGGCAAGACAGCATTGTCTACACAAATGATTAATAATCGTTTGCTTTGTTTAATTTATGCACTGCCTTTCTCCAAGCATGGAATCCAAAGCAGCTTACAAAAAAATTAAAACAAAATTCAGCTAAAATTCTATTTTATGGGACTTAAAAGAAAAATCTAAACAAAAAATTCTGTTTTAACAAGCACATGGTTAGAAATAGGGTATAAACAATAAGGGACCCAACTAGCAAAACTGGGCTCCCTGTTGTGACATACAAACGTAAGAAGAGCCTCAGGGCCCATCCATCCATCCATCCATCCATCCATCCATCCATTTGCTGCAACGGGAACCCCACAGGGAGGATGTGAGGGCAGTGGCACTCTCTGGCCTAAACCTTCCTATTAGTTGAAACTAGAGTCAACCAATTAAATCATAGAAGTGAAGGAAATCCCCAAGACTCACCCAGTCCAACCTGCTGCCATGCAGGAATAGAGAATTCAAGCCCTTCCGACAGATGGCCATCCAGCTTCCCACGAGATTTGGCTAAGTGTTGACTCGTCGTTTGACAACTGATATGGTGAGTGGTTTCCAGATAGTACCAACCAATAGGAGTGAGGCTTCTGTCTGACAATAAAGATAGAAAGGCAACCTGTTTCTGCTACTGGTAGTCTTGGCTTACTGCCTCCTCCGTTGATTTATCCAGCCCTCCTTTAAAGCCATCCAAGTTGTCAGCTGGCAGGACAGCGAGTTCCCCAGTTTATCTCTTCTGTATTGCCCATCACTCAGCTTCACTGCGTGACCCCCACTGGGTTCTGGTTATTATGAGAAAGCCTTATCTGATTTCTCCAGGTGATGTGTAACTTTACACACCTCTGTCCTGTCTCCCCAGAGAGCCAATGTGGTGCACTCCTTTGAGTGTGTGATAAGACTCTGAGAGACCAGGGTCCAAATCTCCAGCTTACCCACAGACACCCCCCGGGGGCCTTGGGCAACTCACACTCACGCTCTCTCGGCCTCAGAGAAAAACAGTGGTAAACCCCCTCTCAAGCGATCAGGCCAAGAAAACTCCATGATGGTCAACGTAAGCCAGAAATGACACGAAGAGACACGAAGCAACAGCAACAACAAATCATGCCTCCCATTTATGGGCATTTTCCCCCCAATCTAGATGAAACCTTTTCTCATAGGTAATTTCTTCTTTGATCATTTTGGTTGTCTTTTCCTGCAGTTTGTCCCCTTCTACAATATCTTTTTTTAAGACAAGGCTGCCAGAAGTGTACACAATCACACCACGGGCTTGTACACTAATTAGCTGGAGTTAATTGTCCCTGGCTTCCAGACAATATGGGGCACACTCGTGCAGCTGCTGCTGTGGTGGGCATCTTCGACCCATGCAATAACTTAACAGTTATAAGATTTCCCCAGAGGGAGTGTGTTAAATATTTGAGGATACTGAAATCAGAACTAATATTGGTGGATTTTGTTTTTCTGTCTTCATTTGACAGACTCTTTTCTGCTTGATCCTAGCCTGGATCATGCCCACTGCCCTTTGGGACAGTTTCCGTGCGACAACGAGACCGTCTGCCTGCCCCAACCGCTGCACTGCAACGGGGCTGTCGATTGTGCCGATGGAGCCGATGAGAAGGACTGCGGTAAGCAGAAGCTGGGGAACCGGCTTCCCCTCCACCTCTCTCTGAGGACATTCCCCGTCCCATTTCGCCCGACCTCATTGTCTGCAATCCCTCCACCAAACGTGTATTTTTACATGTATGTAAACATGCACACACAATCATACTTGAAATTCTGGATAGATCTCCAGGCTTCCGATGACATACCATTTGGCAAGATTTGTTCACAACAGGTTTGTCACTGTCCTCCTCCGAGGCTGAGAGAGTATAACCCATCCAAGGTCATCCAGTGGCTTTCCATGGATGGATGGGAACTTGAACCCTGGTCTTAGCTCAACACTCAGACTTCTGCATTGATCTGGTTCTAATAAATATAAAAAATTTTTTAAAAAATGATTCAAATTAGGTCTGCCGTGGCCCTCTTTGTCTGAGAGGGCATGAGTTACCCAAGGTCACCCCTGACAAGGGATTCGAACTCCCATCTCCAAGAGTCCTAGTCTAATACTCAAACCAAGGCATCAGTCTGGTTCCGATAAAATAAAAATTGAAAGGAATGATTCAAATTAGCTCTGCCATGGACTTTGCTAAGCACTAGGAAGGTGAGAACTCGGTGCATGAGCTTCTGTCTGTAATGGGATGCCCATCTTACCTTTCAGTGAATGACATTGGCTGGCCCATCCTTCTAAATGAGATGCTCTCCAGAGGTGGGAGAAGGACGAGAAATGGTGAGACGGCAGCCAACTGCAGTGAGTATACTTCTTTGCAAAGGCACCATTTGCTTTCTAAAGCACCTGCTTCATGTTCCTCTACCTCTACATCTCCATGTGAGGACAGAAAAGGAACTGGAGATGCTCCCTTCTTTGTGTGTTGATTTATGTGCTTTGCAAATAAAACAATAGGTCTGGAGAGGCAAGTGGATCCTATATTCAGGTAGCTGAGAGTAAACATGTGAGGAGGGAAACGTGGTCCCCTCTCCCCTCTCCCTTCTTCTGCTTTTCTCACTTTAGGAGTGGCAGGTCTAGAAGCCCTCCAGTACCATCGCCCGTCAGGTTCCCTGTTGGATAGAGAGACTCCACACCTCAAAGACCTTCTCCTTTTCAGACTGTCACCCTGCACAGCTAATATTTTACCCAGAAGTCTTGCTTCCACCTCTGTTATCACTGCACTGAAAAACCCATAGTATAAACTAAATGTTCTGTTTGGTTTAAAGTTGGTCCAATACCTTGATTTTCTTTATACTTGGAAAGTGCCTCACCATGTTACCTGGTGCAACAAATTAGCAGAGCCTGCAGGTAAGGTACAAGGAGACTGGGAAATATAAGGCCAGGCTGCCTGATTTGTCTGGGCCCCTCCTTCCCACAGGGCTGGCTACCACCACAGCCATTACAGGACAGGCTGGTAAACTAATTTCCTGACTGGGCCAAGAAGTGACGTGTTAAGCAAAGGGGTGGAGAAGATGGAGAAAGGAAAGATCTCGCGATCTCTGGTGATTCTTGTGTCTGAAGCATTCTCTGAATGCTGTCCATAGTATCATAACAGGTTTACTTTTTGGAGTGATCAGAGCCAGTTCTTTCATAGATTGCTGCTCCCGTTGTTGTTCTTATTTGCAATTAAGCAGGCTTTGACATTTGGCAGCTTTCTGAATGAAAGCTCCCCAGGAGTCCCAGTCATCAACAGATCTGCTCAGTTCCTGCAGACTCAGGGCAGCTGTGGATTCCTTTATTGAACAGAATTCATTTGTAGACAGACAGACAGACGCATGATTGAGATGTAAATCTTCACTTATTGTATTCTCATATGAAAAAGAAAAACAATTACAAAAGACTTCTCTCTGCTCAGTGAGATTATGAGAATGTTTCTGCACACTGAACATTTTTTTTTTTTTTTTTTTGCATTACAGGATAGTTTCGTGAAAAGTCCATTTCTGCAAAAAACAAAAACATTGTTTTGCAGAAAATTTTGCAGGAGTTGTCTGTACAAAAGTGTTGGGGCTTTCGTTCTTTAAAATAAATTCTTTTGACAAAATGTCCCCAAAGTAGTCAGTCTGAAAGAAGGTGATCACTTTTTTTAAAAACAGGGGTGTCTTCTTGTGTTCAGACACCCTTTCCTGTCAATGGTGGGAACATTTGTGAGCATTCTTTATATCCCTAGAAAGATGAAGTTTCCCTTTCCCATCCAGGACAATCTTTGCTTTTATCCAGCCTGCCTTGCCTCCCATCTGCCATGTTGACCCCCTCTGCCCCGCCCAAGGGGCCACCCTCATCCGCTTCCTTCGACTCCAGGGGCTGAGCCATCTCTTCCGTCTTTGTTCCCAGCACTCGATTGGTACCCAAAGGAATGCACATGCTCAGGGACTGGTCTGCGTTGTCAAGCTCAGAGCCTACTTGCTGTTCCCCAGTTCTTATCCAATGTGACGGAGCTGTGAGTAGTAGAGGGCCAAGTGCCATAGCATAGTATCCATGCATGCGTATCTTCAAATCACTTGTCAACTTATGGTGATCCTGTGAATTTCCTGGGGTTTTCTTAGGTAAGGAATCCTTAGAGGTGATTTGCCAGTTCTTTCCCCTGAAATAATCCTCGTGCATAGCATTGTAGTGAAAACATTCACATGGAGAAACTTAAGACCATCCATCAGTGGGGAGATGATGCCACCTAGTGCCAAAGCTGTTGGCTGCACTCCAAGGCAGAAGGGAATGTGGGGAAGGTAGAACTAACAGGTGTGATGCTTGCACCTGCCAAAGGCACCTGCTGCTTCTCCAAGGGGGCTTGTTTGTCTGAAATTAGGATATGAAGGAGCGGGCTTGAATGTCAGGGAGACAGATGGATCTTGTGCTTAAGCAAAATTATTCTAACGTCACAAAGCTGTTGAGAAGTACAACACTGCGTATTCAGTTATGCCCTTGAAATCAAGGGAATTTATTTGGATGGATTGGGTCCTTGGAATGTTGGGGGCTGGTTCTAACACCTCCCACCCCCCTACACACACACACAGCTGGAGGTATTTGTGGCTATACAATTCAATTTTTGCAACCAATTCTGACATACAGTCCTTAAAATTTATTTATTCCCTCCACCACTCTAAATCAATACCAGTCAACCACTCTGGGTTGCTCGGTGCTTAAGGATTGTGCATGTTCAGAAATATCACACACACACCTGCCTGGCTATCTTGTCTGATGGGTTGCCACACCGCACAGATGGTGAATGTACATAGAAAGTCATGGATGAAGCCAACAAGCAGATCTTTGGAAGCACATTTCATAAACTGTAGTGCTCTGAACCTACCCGATCCCATACCTGACCCCAGCAGATTTTGGTGAAAGATGCACTTGGTCTGCCTCCGAGGCATAGCCAGATGCTTCCCTGATACTTCCTGCTCCCCACCAGCCACAGAGCGGCCATTGGGATGGGCAATCAAAGAGACATGGTGAATCCAGGGGCTGGTAATAGGGAAGCCACATCTCTGTTCTACATGGAAACTCTACACAACTGTCAACAATGTAGGATGCTAGCCTCAGCATCTCGCTGTGGAACTTATAAAATGGTCATAAAACCTAGCAAAGTCTGTATTTCTTCTCTGATGCTTTCCTTTCCTCCCACCCAGTGATTTGAAGAAAAATAAGATCTCTTCACTGCTGGGCTACCAATTCATCAGAAATAAAGAACTGGAGTACCTGTAAGTAGGACACCTCCCTGTGGGCAGGTTCTGAGTTAGGGTGTTCTTTCTCTATTAATGCATGGCCTACAAAGAGGGATTTTGATGCCAGGCATTTAAAACCCGGCATTTGGGAAGCCTCTGGTGTTATCTTACTCTTTAAGAAGTTGCAAGTAGTGGAGAAAAGGGAAGCCATGTCTGTGGGACAATGAGTCCATACTGAGCCTCGGTTCAGCCTTTGAACTCCAAAATGTTGGAATGTACGTCTGAAATAGGTTCAGAACCTTGGATTGCTCCTTTAAAGTTCAGACTGAAAACCTGGGGCAGATCTATTGACCTACTGATCTTGGAGGAGTCAATCTGTGATGGAAGCTGAAGTAACAAGTTCCTTGAGATAAATTTGAAACGTCCAGATACTACATAAAGTGGTCATAATAGATCACAGTTGTGCTACCATCAAAAAGGGTTGTGGGAAGGCATCCAAACCTCCTCCCTCCATGTTAATTTTCTCCATTCTATTGCCCCAAAGTCTTCATCCTAATTGTTTTTGCTCCCATCTATGGGCAAAAGTACATGAAATGTTAGTACACAGGGAGATTTGTAGAAATGAGAGGAGGGTGATTAGCTTGTTGTCCCAAAGAACTCTTTTTAATTCTGAAATGAGACCCTCCCTGGCCCAAGTTCAACTGGAAAAGATGGGGGGGGTAGCTGGAGATATATAACAGCCACCTACATATTTGGCCACAGAAGGGGCCTCAGTTAGAAGCTGGCTAACATCCTTGCTCAAAAAAACAAAAATGCAGACAGAGACCACCCTTGCTTTCGCCTGCTCTCACCTGCAGCCCTTCTCTGCTTCTGCAATTTCCTTTGTCCTGAAGTTTCCAAGCTTTCACCATCCTGGCTGTCTGATGGTTGTCTGATGGCAGCCTTCCATCAGTTGAAGATGGGGAAAGAAATTGGAAAGAACTTTGAGGAGATATTATGTGTGTCCTCTTCCTCTTCTTCCTCCTCCCACTCTTTTTCTTTTTCTTCTTCCTTTTCATCCATGTGGGATCATGCGTGTCCTTCACTCTTCCTTAAGAAGTTTCCCAGAACTTCCCTGAAGGAGAAACCCTCAAACCCACACCCAATGTCACTTTAGGTGAGAAGCGAATGGAACCCTAGTTTATGAATCTCCAAGAGGTTTTGTACCCTCACATGCCGAATAGCCCCACCTTGGTCCCAGATAGCCTGTCTGCTAAAGTAAGCAGCTGGGCAGCCTTAATTGCTTTGGGGATGCTATACTGGTTCAGGGACCACATCTGACATTTACTTCCAAATAAGAGACATTTGAATGTTTTGTTAAGTTCTCGTGGGGTTATCTCCATTTCACCATGAAGAATGTGTCTGAAACTCTTTTTTCAAACAGCTTCTTGCAAGACAACAGGATCCAGACAATATCCACTACTGCTTTTTCTGGACTCTCCAAGCTCCAGAGATTGTGAGTAAAAAGGTTTCCATGCTGAAGTGGGAAAAAGATTGGGAGTAAAAATAATATTTCTTGGATCCAATGTGTGGAGAGATATACACACACACAAACCTCTCATAGTTAGATTTACTGGCATGTCCCTCCTCTCCTGTTAGAAGTGGTGGGTTCCATAGGTTCTGCCCTTTTTCCATTGTTCCCCTGAACCCAGCTCTATAAGGTCCTGATCCTTGACCCCCTTGTCTCCTTCCACTTTTCCAACCAAGGTACTGCCTTTTATAATCCCAGTTGTGGCAACCCTTGCTGCATAGTGAGAATAATTTCTTCCAAATCAGTCTGTTTACCTGTAAAGCCAAATGCCAGAAGGATGCTCTTTTTTTGCCATAATTTCTGCCTTCCAGAGAAAGATCAAAACCTACACATCAATCACATTGTTAAGGGCAAACCCATTCCTTCTTTTGACTTCCTCCCTTCCCTCTTCCCCTTTTTATGTCCCTTTTAGGTATCTGAGTTCTAACAGTATCATTGATCTGGAGCCAGGGGTCTTCCAGGATTTGCAGAGCCTCAAATGGCTGTAAGTCCACATTTGTATGTCTAGGGGCATTAATACAACAAGAGGCAATGGGGTGATTTTCACATGGAAAGCAAAATCTGGCCATTTCTATCTGGCTTTTACATAAGGTGGGAGAGAGAGGT
This sequence comes from Iguana delicatissima, assembly GCA_948472985.1. Classification (NCBI taxonomy): domain Eukaryota; kingdom Metazoa; phylum Chordata; class Lepidosauria; order Squamata; family Iguanidae; genus Iguana; species Iguana delicatissima. The sequence continues at coordinate 736,584 of CAOKZL010000319.1, read as the reverse complement.
GGAGAGAGGTGTTTGCCATGAAGAAGAGCAGTCTGGCCATGGAAAAATCTAAATATTCACCAGCTTGAACTGGTGAACTGGTTTAAAACATCTTGGCTGGCATCTTGTAACATGTGCAAGTGTAGGTCCACCGTACACCAGCATATGTATTTTTGTCGTTTTTATTTGAAAGAGTTATATTCTCTTCTACCCTCCCTAAAAACCTGCCTCCACCTCGTAAGTGGGGCTAGAATAGAATAGAATAGAATAGAATAGAATAGAATAGAATAGAATAGAATAGAATAGAATAGAATAGGCACAAAGACCCAGGTTCAAACACCAGCGCCTCTGATTAACAGGGACTTGGTTATCAGACCATAAATGCTCCTTTTTGTTCCTGAGACCATGGAGAGCTGATAGACAAGGAGGACAAAACTGGGCAAAGTGGACCAAAGATCTGCCTGTGGCCAAAAGAACACCAGAGTCCTCTTTTGAAAATAGGAAGTTTACCTCAGTTTATGAAACGCAGCTGCTGAGGTCACAGTTTGAGATGGGAAATCAGACTGGAGAGGGAGAGGCGTCTTAGCTCTCATTTTTGACCAACCCAGGAGAGAACGGTCAAGCGGTTGAAGGGTTTGGAAGCCAAACCCTCTGATGAACACTCAGGGGAATTGGGTGTGTTTGGATTGGAGGAAAGAAGACAGAGAGACTGTGAGACACATCCATCTACAAATATCTGAAGGGCTGTCACCATGTGGAAGAGGAAGCAAGCCCGAGTGAGGTCTACTACATGTCCCATAACTAAACTATGGAGGGCTACCCGACATGTGGGTCCAGACGACACAGCCCAAAATCAATGGATTCAGACTGCAGGAAAGGAGATTCCTGATTAAACATTAGGAAGGACTTTTTACTGTCAGCAAGATCCATTAAAAAGTGGAACAAACTCCTGCAAAAAAAATTGGAGCTGTCAAGCAGAGGTCAAATGCCAACATAACTTCCCAAAAGGCAAAGGGAAAAAAGTCCTAGAAGAGGTACAAAAACATTCATAACCTTTCAGAGAGCAGAAAGCTTTTGAAATTAGTTGGCCTTCCATGCAAGAATGAAATAAAAGTTTTTATGTCCATGCCCTCCAGCTATCCCAATTTGGCAGGAATGGTCTTGATTAATCTTCTGCAATCTCACTTGTTCAGCTGCTTTTTTAAAATGTCCCAGATTCTCCTTCTCTTTCCTTCTCCTCCTCCCACTTTCTTCTTTCACTCTCATCTTACTTCAGCTGCTGCTGCAAATGGACTTCAGAGGGCAAAAGTTATTTGCATTCAATTAACTCATCAGGGAGGAGGAAAAGAGCATCCTGCCCTTCCCAGGAGGTTCAGGCAGAAGCAAACTGCAGCAGCCTTTCCTAGCTTGTCTGTTCTTCCTCGTTAATAATTGTTGCCACTCTGGAAATATCTTTTTGACACCAGAACTATTTTTTTTAATGAATCACCTTGTTCACTTGTCTTATTTTCTAGCATTCTGGACAACAACGGAATGACCCAGCTCCTCCCATCTGTTTTTGTGGGACTCAGATCACTGGTATTTCTGTAAGTATCTGCAAGGTTTGTTCAGAGGGAGGTTTGCTGTTGCTTTCCTCTGAAGCTGAGAGAGTGCGACTTGCCCAGGGTCACCTCATGGGTTTCCATGACTGAGTGGGGATTTGAACCCTGGGCCATTTCCGCTGGGCGGCCCCTTCCTAAACTGCAAACCCCAGGATTCCATAGGATGTTGCAAGTGGAATAATCACACTATAACAGTCTAGTGCGGAAATGGCCCTAGTCTCCCAGAGTCCTAGCCCAACTCTCAAATATATGGCGTTATGCTATATCCAATATGGCAGCTCTTTCTTGTGGTTCCTTGGGAACATTTATGATTCTGAGGAGGTTTGCCATGGCCTTCCTCCAAGGCTGAGATAGTGTGCCCTGCCCAAGGTCACCCAGTGGCTTTCCATGGCTGAACGAGGACTCAAACCTTCTCTCCTAGAGTACCCCACACCGGCCCACAGAAAAAAACTGCAAGAAGAAGGTTTTCCCCTGCAGCAGAGTTCAGAAGACAGTAGTTATTTGTCCCTGCATGTGAAGACGAAACAACTCAGGGTTTGCACCGCTGCCTAAGGGAATTGAGCTGGTGTGAAAATAACTGAGGTGGGAGAGTGATGCAGTGAGCAGCCCATGATGATGCTCTCCCTGTTTCAGGGGTTAGCAGCAGGAAAGGAAAAGGTATAAAGCTGTTGTGGGCTGCTGATTGCAAGTAGGTGAGAGTCTTAAGATTACAATGCAGTTCACTGCTTGCTCTGTGTTTCCACTGTAGAGATCTGCATAGCAATGGCCTGGAAGCAATGCCCAATGCCTCCATGTGTGCAGAAATGCCAAAGCTCAATTGGCTGTAAGTTCCTCCTTTGCTACATTTATTTATTTAATCCTGTCCTTTAGTGTGGGAATTTGGACATGAGGAGGAGAGAGACTAGGGTGAGCTGAACCTCCTGGCCTCAGACAACCCGTTTTTCAATTCTGTTCTTGATGCAGGATGCAAAGTTTTACAGTTTTACTTTTTCTCCTCCTCAGAAAGAACAGGCGTTTCAACATTCTGAGATGCCTTGTTGGGGGGGAAATGTTAACTGCTGCAAGACTTTTCATATTTCAACACACTTTGTGAAAAATTCATGAAGGAACTTCTGCACAAAATCCTTTGATTTTGTACAAAATTAAAAATACTTTGTTCAAAAAACATTGGTACTTTGTGCAAAAAGTCATTTTTTCCTGCCCCTCAAAACTTTTCTGATATTTTCACAAAAAATTCTCCAAAAAAAATTCATACATATGTTTGTAATTTCACCTAGCAGACATAACACTTTATATATTTCAGCAGAGTAAAAGAAGCAAAGGTTCACATCCCTGGCCTTGACCGCTGACTCGACTAGGAGGTGGGGTGGGGTGGGGAAGGGACAACTGGATTTCTAAAAGAGAGAGGTGTCCATTTTCTCTAACCAAGTCCTGTGCAACGTTTCCTTTGCATGAGATAGCCTCAGAGTCTTTGGAGACCCCAGATTAAAGCCAGAAACCTCACAGCCCGACACTGGAGCTTAAGTTAATCAGTCACCAAGATGTATGGATAAATATTCTATTAGCCCCGGAGAATACAGATCCTCTGACCGGCCCACATTCCTGGCCCAGTTGAATCCTGACTTTTCACCCTGACTTCTGCCGCTTGGGACCCACCTTCCTTCCACAAACCATGCATGGTTGGTACCCAGTGACCAAGGGTCTCACTTTGGCAAGGCTCAGCCACAAAACCAGGTGGTGCTGTCTTTGGGAGACAGTCATCTGAGCATGTGATGTTTCCTTGCCCCAAATATTTTAAGGTTAGGGAGAAGGGTTTCTTTGTCAGGGGCTGTGGCACAGCTTCAGGGTATTTGCCTAAATCTTCCTAATGTTGCACCATGCAGGGATCTTGAGGAAAACCAGATCCGTACTCTGCAACATTCAGACTTCCAGGGTTGCAATGAGATCACAGTTCTGTGAGTATAATTTCCTTCTCCTCTTTCCTCTTCATCTACCTTCTCAAACACACACGCACACACACACAACTATTGCTGGATGCTAACCATTTCTGAGTGATATCTTGGTTAACTGAATAACCTCCACCTTTGTATCTGTAATAATTTTATTTACTTATATGATGGTGACACAAATAAGAATCAAGATCCTGTAGTGAGTTTGTATGGCTGGAACCTTGCAACGTTGTGCTACCACTTGTGTGCCTGAGAATGTGCCTACTTACTGCCCCATGGCACAATAGGAATGCACAATGCTTTCTTCTACAGTCCCAGAGAATTGAGTGGTACACTGAAGGCACAAATGAGTAATTATGTGCCACTCAAAATGTGGGACTGCATATGCAACAGTTACACTTGAGGAACATCACTTTTGCAATTGTGACCTCAGTATGAACGTGATGCCACGACCAAACCTGAGCAGCTGCAGACCTCACGGAGCTCATGTGTCTGTGAAGCACCAACAGAAAGCAGATGGCAATGTCTTGTGATCATTAGACAGTTAGTTCCATAAAAGCCGAAACCATCCTTTCTATTGCCAGTCACTCAAATAGGTTGTAACCAAGATTTCTTGCCACTTTTTCTTCTTCAGTTGTAGTAATTTTAGAATTCACCAGAGACAAAAGACCTGAAACAGCTCAAATGAGATCAAAGACTCTTTCCCATGAAGGGTGACTTGGTGGGACCACAAGTGGAGGTACAGGTTTCTCCGCATGCAAGAAAACTCTCTCCTGTGTTGTAATAGAATCCCATTACCCACTACCATTTGCCACGGGCAACGGAGACTGGACAAAGTTGTCCTCCCAAGCCAACAACCTGCTGGTCCTCTTTCCACATCCACACATCCCTCCAGGACTTTCCTTCATCTCTGGCTTGGCATTCTGGGAGTTTCTCACCAATATTCTGTTAGCCACTTACACAAGCATGAGTCCACCTTTTACCCACATAGGTCTTTTTTTTGTGTCTTTGTGGATGCTAGTATTTTCTTCCACTCTCCACAAAGCACAAAGCTGTCCCACCTCAGCCAGGACTCGCAGATGTGCTGTGATAGCCCCCTGGAATGGCCATTCCATGGCTGCTGAGAATGCAGGGAGACTGGAGATGCATTGGGCAAAGAAACATCAAATCTCATCAGACAATTTCATCAGTCTGCTTCTGGCTATGGGACATAACCAGGCATTTCTCCACTCTGACTCCACGCTCTGACTCCAAGTCATGGAATGGCCATTCAGAGACCCATCAGAGCAGGACTGTGAGTCCTAGAGGTGATGGTAAGCAGGGAACTGCAGTACACTTCACCCTGAAGAACTCTTACACTGTGCTGGAGAATATAGGATCTCAGCCATTGCCAATGAGCTGGTCTCCAAATCCATGGACCTCTCATTGAACTCCACATGTTAGTTTCTGTTTAACAGCAGAAGAAACCAGCAGCTGTTGGTATGTTTAATGGCAATAGGCCTGGATAAGCTCTGCATTTTCTTTCCATGAGACTATTTTTGTTCAGGCTCAGATCTGTCTCCCCAAGAGTTTTCTCATTGCTGGCTTTATGGGTCCTGCTTTGAACCTTTTTTTCCAGCAGGTGAAGAAGCCAAGAGCTTCTTCTTGACACTCCGCAGCCCTGCCCAAGACTTGAGTATTCTTGACAGGATGGCTATGTCTCCCCTTGGAGAGAATTCAATACACTTGTGTGTGTGTGTATTGTATTGTATATTATCCCTGTACACAAGCTATAAATTGTCCAAGGAGCAGGAGCATGAAAGGCAGGCGTGGAATGCGTAATTCAGCTCGTCCTTCTCTCCTCAAGAGTCAAAAGAGATTATTACCCAACTCCATGGGAATGTAGCCCTGGAATGCTTCCCATACTTATCCAGTCTGGGCCTACTTGTGAATCTCTTGCCACACCAAAGATTAACTCAGGGATCCTCCAGATGAGACAAAAGTCTTGGGAGGTTGAGTTCTTGGGATTTTTTTAACATACCCAAGTGACATTATTTGTTCTCCTGGACTACTTTCTGGCAATTCTCACCACCAGCTGCAACATTTTATTCCCAGCATCAAGTGCATTTCTTTTTTTAACCCTGAGACATAATGAAACAACAAACTTTTGTTCTCCTTTTTCTCTCTCTTTACAGTTATAGTGCATCTGTGAAATAGGTTATTATTTCAGAATAATACATCTTGCCAAGAAAACCCCACAATAGGTTCACCTTAGATCACCATAAATCAGAAATGATTTGAAGGTATACAACAACAACAACAACAACAACAGCATAACAAAAAAGATTTTTTAAAAAATCAGAGAGGAGAAATATTTGTCCTTCCATCACATCAATCACTGAGAGTCGAGTCAACATCTAGGCAAATTCCATTGATTCAATGGGACTACTGTAATTATGGCTAACAAGAGGATTTGGACCAGTGTCGACATGTCCCAGAAGTTCTGCAGTGGTCTGCACATGGACTTGAGGAAGCTGAGGGGTCAGGAGAAGAGGCAGTGGGAATGGGTCCCAGTCCTGTATCAGCCAGAGTGGAGCCATCACACTGGATGCTCATCATGCCGGAAGCCCCAGAGCTGCTCAACCCCTGAACCTCAGTCCCCCATCCCTTTGAGAATTTGGCCCTTCCTTCACCTCCTCCAGTTCTGGACCTCCATGATCTCAAGAGCTAGTATACCAGGACCTGTGGTGTGCTCATTAGGAGCTCTTGGACAGGAAAGGAGCTGCCAGGCCAGGAGACTTGTCCCTTGAAGAAGTCCTACTTGGTGAAGCCCAAGAGGGTGGAGCTTGGAAAAAGAGGAGCCCTTAGACAACAGGAGCTCCAGCCGTCAGCTCCAGCCATCCTCAGAGCAAGGTGCTCTCTTGGAATTCTCTTTGGGGGTGGCCCTGGCGGTGGCCCTGGGAGTCCTCTGGACCAGTCTGAACATGACCCAGTATCTTATATACCCAGTACATGGTATGCAACTGCGGGAAGGAATGCTCAAAGATAATTTTTTAAAAATGATCCAAAAAACATGCTTTTTGAGTGTTTAGGCAACCCTGATGGGGAGGATCCTGGAGTGATGACAGTATTTACAGTTTGGGGCTTACTCTGTGAAAAATTCATACATGGGAAGATTGTACAGAAAACAAAATTTTCCATACAATCTCCAATGGTTCTTCCAGAGTTGGCATGCCAATGGAACAGCCATCTTCCCGTCAATGTGACGCATGCCTCAAGGCGGGAAGACAAGTGCCTTTGGCATGGATTGGGAACACAATTCCAAGGACTATTCTGTGTCAACACCATGGAAACATAAACACAGGCGAGATAGGGAAGCATAAACATCACCGTGCCACTGACATTGCACAAGTGACAGTTTTATGGGGGAGATGAAGCAACCAAGGCTGCTCCTCCGTGTGGGTTGGAGAATGTCTCCCCTCTCCATCCCCTCTCTTATTCTTCCTCCTTCCTTGCTTCTGAAGAGTAAAACCTAAATCTAGAATGGCTAGAGAGAAGGAGAGGAAGAGTTTGCCCAAACAGTCTGGATTTCAGGCTTTGGCATGGTGCCTATCTCTCTCCTGTGACCCCAAATATATCTGTGACTACTAGAATAAATTGCGTGGATCAGAACTCTAACTTTGCGCCTCTGGTTTATTTCATGCTCTCCAAAAAGGTCTGGAAACCATGAAGCCCTTTGAGGAGAGGCTTAGGGAGATGGAGATGTTTAGACTAGAGAAGGTGACATGATAGCCATAGTTAAATATTTGAAGGGATGACACATGGAAGATGGAAGAAGCCTGCTTTCTGCTGTTCTAAAAACTAGGACATGGAGCAATGGCTTCAAACTTCAGGAAAAGAGATTCCACCTAAACATTAAGCACTTCCTGACACTAAGAGCAGTTTGAGAGTGGAATATACAGCAGCCTGGGAGTGTGATGGAGTCTCCTTGTTCAGAGATTTTTAAACAGAGGCTGAATGACTGTCTCTCAGGAGTACTTTGATTGTGTATTCCTGCATGGTGGGGGTTGGACTGGATGGCCCTTGGAGTCTCTTCCAATTCTAGGATTCTATGAAATCATTTTGTGTTAATGGCATTGGCTGGAATTCACAATCACTGTTACAAATGTGTAACCTGGAGTTACACAACTGTGACCGATTCATGTTCACAGTCCTTCCACATTTATAACCGTGACACTATTGCCGTTACCATAAAAGACTACCACCCCCCGCTCTGTTTCACCAGGCAGCAGCCACTGTGAGTGACAGGGGTCTGTTCTCCTCTCCACTGGTGCACAGCAGACTGACGTTTCCACCCCCTCGTGACGGCACAGTCTCCAATGTGAGGAGGAATTGTGAAAGGGATCTTGCCTCTGATTGTCACGCTGGAGACCACTGGAGAGAAAGGGAGAAAGTGTTAGTCTGCTGTGCCCCAGTCAGGAGGAGAGCAAAGCCCTCAAAGCAACTGCTGGTCAGTAAGCCAGGGATCAGGCCATGAGATGCCACTTAGTTAAGTTTATTTAATGTATAGTTAAGTGCATTTAACTGAATAGCTAATCTAGTATCTCAGATATCATTTTTGTAAGTAGCAAGGCAGCAAGGGGAACATTCAGGGTTGCAAAAGGGCATGGCTTCAAACAAATAGTCACACGTTCAATGCATGGACGAGGAGGCTGCTTGGAAAAGTCCCACTAGCCGTAATCCTCCCATGACTATGATTCTATTGACAGTTTAATTTTATTTTAACAAAACGACCATTTGAAAGTTACCAAAGTCTAACTGCTGACCTAGACCCAGTGATCCTGAAAAAGTACCTTCTCCCTTTTAGGATGCCTCTCTGGCATAATGGAAAGCTTGGTCCAAATCCTTCCTCTTCTGGTGGCTTCTCTCCTGAGCGATCGGACCGCAGCCTTTTCAGCAGTAGCACCACGCCTGTGGAATGGCCTCCACTGAGCGCTTGCCATGGGACAGTACTCTCCCCTAAGCCTTGGATAACTATTAGTGAAAATGTATCAGGCCTCAGCAGCAGCGTCGTAATATTTCTTATAACCTCTTCAGTCATGCTGCCTGTCTCTGAGTACTTTAAGCCATTTTCTTAAAAAAAAGAAAAGAAAAAAGAACTGAATGGCCGTGCAAGAAGAATAAATGCTTTCCTTAATTCATCTTAATTTTCCAGGATTCTGAACAGGAATAAGATTGAATGGATCGAAGAAGGGGCTTTTTCTGACCTTAAGAAGCTGGTGGAACTGTAAGTTTTTTTCTGCTGAACTTTCCTTAAATCAGGTTGGGACATTCTGGTGACAGAGGCAGAGGTTGTGGCCACATGTGTTCCAGTTTTCATATGTGAAATATTGGAGGGTATGTTCAACCTGTCCAAAGGTTAGATGTTGCTGGATTTCCCTCTGGCTCTTTTAATGACCCAGTTTGGAGTGAGCACCTCTCCCTAACCCGTGCATCAGTCCTTCTTCTTAAATATACCGTTGTATGCATTTCTCAGTTTATCATTCCCATGCATTTCTCTTATTAAATGTTTAATTGCTGCATTTCTTAAGTTTACCCCTAGCGTGCATTTCTCTTCTTAAATCCATGAGGCCAGGTTCATTTAGTTCCCTCTGGCGTAAGCCACATGGTTGACCCTGAAATGTTCTCGGAAGGACAGGCCTCAATGGAGCTAAGGAAAGATGGTGCTTACCAAAGACCACTAGCTTCATGCAGTGACCACTGTCGCCTACCATCATCTCAAATATCATCATGAGCCTTCAAATTTCAGAGCGTCCATGGTGGGAACATGAGAAAAGCCAGGGTAGATCAGACCAAAGGCCCACCTGGTCTGGAATTCAGCAGCTCAGACAGGGATGATCACCTCAAAACATAAGTTTCCTCTCTTCCAACAGTGACTTGTCTTCCAATCGGCTGAAGGAAATTCTGCCATCCTCCTTCAGGGGCCTACATGAATTGCAGCAGCTGTATGTATGTTCTTAACAAAATTATTATATCCCTTTAGATAAAATTGCGGGGAATATGTCTGCACTGATTGAAATTGTGTCAAAAATGTGAGTGCATATTTCAACCTTTCAGTTTTTCAACCATTTCCTCTCATAGAGGCCTTAGTTGCTTTAATATTTGTTAACAAAGGGACCAAAATCTGATAGTAGTTCTAAGTAGAGTAAACCCATTGGAGCAATGGGCTTTACCTCTGATTTATTATACAACCATTCAGGAGGTCTAAGTTTATTCATAACTAAACATTAAACCAAAGGTGTTTAGAGAATATCGAAAAACAGAACTTGAACACTGGCAAAGTATCAGCTCTGACTGACGAAATCTGTGTGACATTTTGTTCCCTAATAAATGATGTTATTTATAAGGACAGCAGAAGAAGAAAGACAGATGTTTGTTGCTTTCTTTTTTGTCTCTCTATGTTCTCACCCTCATCACTGCTCTTTTTCACTCTGGCAGAAATCTTTCAAACAACCCTCTGTACCTGATTCATCCGGATGAATTTGACCACGTACCCCAGCTGCTATCTCTGTAAGTTGCACGAACAGGAGAAACATATCCTCCAACTCTCCCAGTGTGCCAGGGACAGTCCCAATAAATCCTCTGCCACCCCACATCCTCAGCTGCTTTTGAAAGTCCCAGTTTCTCCCTCCTCCTCCCTCTGTGTCCTCCGCTTATCTCCATTGCTGCAAACTCAGTTCAAACTGCAGAAGTGGTTTGCACTCAGTTAATTCAACAGCAAGAAGAGGAGAGAAGGGGGCAGAATCTTGACCCTCCCAATAGGCTGAAGCAAAAGCAAACTCCTGGCTGCAACCTCTCCAGCTTGTCTGCTCTTCCTGTTCATAACATCTGCCGTTTTGACTACACTCTGATGTTGCTTGGCCATCAGCTTAATCTGTGAAATGTTTGAGGATATGGAGAAAACACAGGGCAAGCGGGGAGAAGAGATCCCCTTGATGCCAGCCTCCTTGATCCTCTCATTGTGGCTTAGCAAGAGCCCACAGGTGCCTATCCTTCACTCACATTCTGATTTTTTTTTAAACAGAAGCTTGGAAGGTGTGGAGACCCCAAACATCCAGAACCGCATGTTTGAAAAGCTCACTAACCTCTCTCACATGTGAGTAATTGCCGTGGGAGAAGTTTCCTAGCAAACCATGGATGGTGAAACAAGGGAGGGGATGCTGCCATGAGGCTGACAAACAGGGTTGCTCGTTCAGGATCATCCCAGGTCCTGAGGTTTCTGGGCCAAAACCTGAGACCTTGGGATGGCCCTTGGTGATGTCATTGAGCATTATGCCTTAAGCACCAGCCACAGTGGCTCACAGCTTGTCATTCAGACACACACAGAACCCATATTCATCTTTGGAAATTAAGAGCTGCTTTGAATCCCATCTTAGGAGAAAGGCACAATATAAATTCATAAATAAATAAGTGAGCCTTTAATGTGGCCTACTTGTTTCTAGTCACGAGGCAGATGCAGAGCAGAGTGGAGGCCAAGCCCTGGCACATCACAGACACTAGGAGGAAAGGAGGAAGTTAAACAAATATAGACAAACACACACACACACACAAAACAAACCAGACAGTCTTTGTAAGTTGCAGCCACAAATCAATTAAGCCTTGTAAATTATAGCAAGCCACTGCTCCACTAGCTGAGCTGGAGATTTGCACCCAACCTTTTCCTTCTTGCCGGTTGCTGAGCCCACAAAAACCGGAGAATTTTCACTGTATCTCCTGCCTCAAGATGGCTCATGGAAACTGGAGTTTCGGACCCTGAGTTCTGCAGCCCTAGTAGGAATGCATATCCCCACCTCCAAATGAAAACAGTCTGAACAAGGCTCCGTTCTTGTCCCTGGCAGCTACTTTAAGAAGTTCCAGTACTGCAGCTTTGCCCCTCACGTCCGCAGCTGCAAGCCCAACACGGACGGGATCTCCTCCTTCGAGAACCTCCTGGCCAGCATCATCCTCAGAGTCTTTGTCTGGGTCATTGCCTTCATCACTTGCTTTGGGAATCTCTTCGTCATCTTCACCAGGTCCTTCATTGTGACAGAAAACAGCAAGCACACCATGGCCATCAAGTCTCTCTGCTGTAAGCTGGGTAGTGAGCGTGTATGGGGAAGGTGTGGGTAGATCAGAGTCGGGGGGGGGGGCCGGCATCAGCACTTGCAGCTCCCCAGGTCCCAAATGCCTCAAATGATGCACTCTCCAAAAGTCATGCAGAAAATTCTCAGATTCAGAGGTGGGTGGTAAGAGAGATGGGCATGGGCTGGTGGTCCAGGCTCTCTGAAGGATCTTGTCTTCCCATATAATCCTTTCTAAACTCTAAAATCTTCAGATGAGGTGCTTTCTCAGTCCCACCCCACCTTCCCATGCATATTTGATGGAAACACGAAGCAGGGCCTTCTCAGTGGCTGCTCCCAAACTCTCAAAATCCCTTCCCTGAGAAGATTGGCTGGTTCCCTCTTTGCTGTCTTCTGGCACCAGCTTAAGACTTAGTGCTGTGTTCTTTTTAAATTTATGCTCTTTAATCAATGTTTTAGATGGTTTTAATTCTACAGATATCCTAATATTATTTTAATCTTAACCTTTTCTATGTTTTTAGCTTCAAATGGTTTTACTCATCTCCATTTTTATTCTGTAAGCTGCCTTGAGTGCCACTCTTGGGAAAAGACAAGACAATGGCAGATGAGGGGGGGGGCAGAAAGAAGTGGCTTCCCCAGGGAATGTTGGAGGAGTGGGCTAAGATCTTGTCCCCTTCCCAGTGGGTACAGAGAGTGTAAGACTGTCAGGACTGGGAAGGGAACGCAAAGAAGCCCTGTGAACAGAACCGAAGCTTCCCATCTCCCCTGGGAGACCAGGGGTTAAAGATTTGGGACAGGAAGTGCTATAAAACTAGACAAATTGTGGGTCCATCTTGGTGTCACTGTAAGTTTACATTCTTTTATGCTGTTACTCCTTCTACAAAAGTCTTGTGAGTACTGATTATGTTCAGTGAGGGAATGTACATAAATACTGGTTAGTGCTCTCTCATTCTCTCTCAGTCTCTCTGTTACCCTATTCCTGTATCCCTATTTCTCAATTGTCTGTTATACTGCAAGGGGTGGATTTTTAAAATCTGCTGGTAGTTTCTTATTTAAAGGGCGATGGTTTGCAGTGATAGCTGGAGCCCCCCATGCCATTCAGGGCAAGGAATCTGGTCTGGGGCTCTTCCCAGACTTGACAGGGAGCTCTCCAGGGTGCTAAACACACTCCTCAAACTAGCACCAGCACTTCTGAGCGCTCCAGTCAAGTTCAAACTAGATACCAGAGCAAAGTCATCACACATGACATGGAAGCCACCAGCACCCCCTCCCCACTCTGAAGGGAGGCTGGCTTGAACAAAACCAGCCAATGATAACCGCTGCAAGAACGCTGTTTGCACAAACTTGGAAATGGGCCAAAGCACCAACAACAGATGAGTGAGTTGTTAAGGTTGTGGCTCTCACTCAAGTTACATAATTAACATGGAGTTTTAAAAAATAGATCGGTTGAAGATGTTTTGAAAGACTAGAAACATTTTGTAGATTTTTGAGCAGTAAGAAACCTAATGATGTAATCATCTGTGGTTATGATTATTCTAGTCAGCTCCATGTACAGTATACAGATCTGCAACGAGTTTTGATATTATGCATTAGTCTTTGATTAGTTCAATTTAGTTTTTGTTTAGTTTTGTTATTAGTGTATATTCATGTGTATTGTTTATGTGTAGCTTGATTCCTTTTCTTCCCTTCTTTCTGTCTGTCTGTATCCCTAAACTAAAATTAATAAATATTATATAAAAAGAAAGCCAGTCGATAAGAAGATGCGGCCTTTCTCTCTGCCCCCCCCCCCAGGTGCTGACTGCCTGATGGGCGTCTATCTCTTCTTCGTGGGTGCTTTTGACCTCAAGTTCTCGGGGGAATACAACAAGCACGCCCAGGCCTGGATGGCCAGCCTCTCATGCCAGCTGGTGGGCAGCCTGGCCATGCTCTCCTCCGAGGTCTCCGTCCTCCTCCTGACCTACATGACCCTGGAGAAGTACCTGTGCATCGTCTTCCCCTTCAGCCACTATGGGGCAAGCAAGCGGTGGACCCGTGTCACCCTGGCCGTCCTCTGGTTCTTGGGCTTCTCCCTGACCCTGGTGCCCTTCTCGTGCAGGGAGTCCTTTGGGATCTACTACGGCCGGAACGGGGTCTGCTTCCCGCTCCAGTCCGACGAGAACGAGAGCCAAGGAGCCCGGGGCTATTCCACTGGGATATTCCTGGGTAAGACCTCCGCAAAATTTTCCAGGTTGAGTCCTAAATGGAAAGGGTCAGGCCTAAAAGAGGAGGCAGAGACAGAGTGGGCATGGCGTGAAAGCATTATGCACTGGGGTTCATGTTCCTCAGTGGTAGAGCTCAAATGAACACCCAACCCCAAAAGAAATGGAATCATCTGCCTGGGAGTGCGGTGGAGTCTCCTTTGGAGGCTTTTAAACAGAGGCTGGATGGCCACCTGTCAGGAATGCTTGGATGGCACCTTCCTGAAAGGCTGAAGGGGTTGGACTGGATGGTCCTTGGGGACTTCCAACTGTTAGGTTCTATGATTCAGAACACCCAAACAACCCAGAGCATCTGCAGTCCTGTGTCCAGTTCTGGGCACCACAGTTCAGGAAGGATACTGACAAGCTGGGAGGTGTCCAGAGGAGGGCAACCAAAATGGTTGAAAGGCCTGGGACCCATGAAGCCCTATGAGGACAGAATGCATCCTCATGGTCTCTTCCAGCTCTAGGATTCTATGGTTCTATGAATATCCAAGCAGGAAGAGGACTAAAAAACAACATAAGTGAAACACCCTGGACTGAATCCTGTATCAGTTACTTAGTTAAGTGTGCTGACTTAACTGAGTAATCTCTCCTGGCTCAATCCCCCTCCAGACATGATGGAAAAATCATTCACCCGTGCTGCGATCCCTGGTAAAATGGATCTCCTTCTCCCCATGGAACTACTGCCTGGTAAACTATGTTGTGTGGAGCGTTCCTATCATGGCAATAGCGTCACAATTGTGACTAAGTAGTGACTGTGAATATGGAACAGCAATCTAGATTTACTTATCTGTAAATGTTCCATATTCACAGTTGCTCTTTAGTGATCGCATGGCTGTGATCATAACTTCCTCCAGCTTACTTTCCCAGGCTTCAGCTTCATGGGGAGAAGGAGGTCCAAGTCCAGCTTCCAAAAAGCACTCTGTCTTACGTGCTTTCTCCTTTTCCCCATCCCACCGGCAGGTCTGAACCTGGCTGCGTTTGTCATCATCGTGTTTGCCTACACAAGCATGTTCTACTCCATCCACACCACGGCGGCCCGGACGGCGGAGCAGAGTGTTCTCTCCATGGAAGTGGCTGTGGCAAAAAGGTTCTTCTTCATTGTTTTCACCAACGCTCTCTGCTGGATCCCGATCTTCATCCTGAGACTCCTTTCCTTGCTGGACATAGAAATCCCAGGTAGGTTCCCCAACTGCAGGGAAAATGTCATTTCTATGCGGTGCTAAATCCATGCAGTTCTTCTGCACTTTCATTTTCACACATGAGAATGAAGCATTTCAAAAACTTTCTCTCCCCTTGGAAAGCTTATGAGAGTTTTATCTTTTTTGTTTGCCTGTTTGCATTATTCATTCATTTTGCATTTATTCATGTATTCATTGATGCCCCACCTTTTCCCCACTTCAGGGGCTCAAGAAAGCTTATAAAAATGAAATCAAATACAATTAAAAGCACTTACAAATCATGAATGAGCAGAAAGAATGGAAAAGATACTTGTGATTATTGATTCCCAGGTTAAAAAAAAAGGGGGGTATCCCAACAGTCAACAAAATCCCATTAAGAAGAATTAAAGAGTAGAGAAAATTCTGCACAATTTTCTCCCCCAATGTGTTGAGGAGGAGTTATTCTGCACAGAAAAACATGTGGGTTTCCCCCATAAAAACTTGTTTCCTGTAGAGAGGAAAAACATATGTGCAGAAAACAAGCTTTTGTAAAACGCTTTCCCAAAAAAGAGTTTTTCAATGCATAATAATTTTTCTGCAACATTTTAGGATGTTTGAATAGAGACGATAATGCAAAGGAACATCTGTTTTCTCACACAGCAGTGAGAAAACCACCATAATATTTTGTCCTTCCATGCAGGGATCAAATAGTTGAGGATTTACATCCCTAAAATGAAAAAAATCATATAAACAGTTATTATTAAGCTGTAATTAAACTAACCATAGAATTAAAACTATTTAAAACAAAATACATTTAAAAATATATATAAAAGAAACAATAAAGCAGCTATTTGGGGGATTTATGTAACATTTTGTATTGTGAAATTTCACCCCATTTATGAGGACAGAAAAAAAACTTTGGCTCAAATCCTGTTGTTTAGTCACAATTGATTTAATGGATTTACTCTACTTAGGACTAACCACAGGATTTAAGCCTTTGTACTTTGCACAAAACATTGCATTTTTAACACAAAATCATATTTGGCATCAATTCAAAATATTTTCTCTTAAGATTGTACTTTGTACAATATGTTATTTTGCATAAAAGTACCTTTGCATAAAAATTATGAAATGTGAAAAATCATTTTTTTGGAAATGCAAGACTAGATATGTTGAGACAGTTTTCTTAGTAAGGATAAAGAGAATTATGAACATTATTTCTATCTTTGGCCCCAGCAATATGCCCTATAAAGAGAAGACGGACCTCTCAATTAGAGAACAGCATTTTCCCCATCTCTATCCCTCCTCTTGGCATTTTTAGAGAAAGCTAACCTAAGCAGATCCTGTTTTAAAGGAGAAAATGTCTTACCTTTCTACCATCATCTCAAATGCCAAAATGTACATGAAGCAATGCGCTGGACCATAATCTATTCTCGTTGCCTTAAAAAGAACTAGTGGCCCAATTTTGCTCAGGTTTGAGATGAGTCCTAAACAAATCCTGAGTTGTCTGGGTAGATTTTTGAAAATCTGGCATTTGCAAAGGAGGTGGCATGAAATCTCTTAGTAGGTGGTAGACAAGGTTACTAAAAGGATGCACCAGATTAGGCAAGAGGAAAACAATTAGATTAATAAAGCTGATGGACAGCATTTAAAACATCCTGGCAATAAGTGAAATATGTACATGCCGTGTCTCGTTCTGTGGTGGAAAGAATCCTTAATTGAAGACAGAACAATGAGCTGGAGTCATTTGCTAGGATAACCATGAGTTATGTTGTTAATATGGGTTTTCCTTCTCTTGTGGGTTTTATTGTGAGGATCTGATTATAAGTATTTCTCCAGCAAAATGGGCACACCTATTTGTAAAAAGAAAGCCACAATGAGATTCATTGCAAATTAAGGTTAACATCTGTGAAGGATTAATGAGCATGGCGTGAGATGTCCGTGGACTTGGGCTATGACTGCATAATTGGGTGGCTGTTTTCTCCCCAAACAGGCACAGTGACATCCTGGGTGGTCATCTTCATCCTGCCCATCAACAGCACGCTGAACCCCATCCTCTACACCCTCACCACCACCTCCTTCCAGGAGAAACTCAAGCAATTTCTGCAGAAGAAAAGGACATCCCTGCAGGAAACCCAAGGGAAAAGTTTCGTCTTGCTATCTACACAAAGCAGCAATGTCTGACCGTCAGCCTTGAAAGCAATCAGAAAGTCCAGACAGATGTTAAGCCAAGGAGCAACCCCACCTCAGTCCTTCTGTCCACTTGGATGGTTACTGTGATGTTTTGATGGATCACTATTGCTACAGACATCTTCCCCATCTTCTCCTGACTGGAGCTCTCCTGGATTCACCTTTGACTTCACCTGGTGGCTTCCAAAAACTTAAGGCTGCTGCTGGTTTACTGCAGGCAGTTCCAGAAGAATCAGCTTCCCAGTAAGAGAGGGGTGTGTCACCCACACGTTGGCTGGCGTCCTGTTGGTGACATGCGTAGGCGTAAATTGTATTATCCATGGCGAGTGATTTTTGTTAAGCCATACTTAGTGGCTGTATCCAGCTGATGGCAGTGTAGGCAGGGTTTGTGCCTGTAGGACATGGGCGCACACTGAAGTACACAGACAGGCCTGTGAACAGGCGTTGCTTCTGTGCTTTGCCTTTGCACAGGGTGCATTGCAGTTACACAATGAGTTGTCAGCCATCTGCATTGACCATTGACGCCACATACATTGCATATTCAGCACCAGAGGTCGCATAACATAACTCTGCCCGTGGATATTTACGCTATGCTGAACAACTGAGGCTGTCGGACAATCTGCCCATTGTTGATGGCTGTTTTCTCTGCTGCAGCCATCCAACTCCTTCTGACTCATTTGCAGAACAGACCAGGTGCTACAATGACCTCTTGCCTCACTTGGCTTTCAACCTGCACACTCACTTTTCTTGGGTCAGGGAACCAGCTCCTTTGGCACCCCCATGCCATGAGTGAGGATGGGTTGGGAGGTTTGGCAAACACAGTTCCAGGCTCAAAGTTCATGCGAGGAGGAGTGAGCACCAAACTGCTTCAGACGTTGGGCTGGCGAGCCGGTGGCTGGTGCAGCCTTCTGCCATTACTACTTCCTACATCCTCTGCTGTGACTGTGCAGTGAAACTGGACCCTTCTGGGCTCTCCTTGCAACTCAGGGGGAGCCATTGCTGCGTGGGAGACAACTGCTCCTCAGCTTGTATACCTGTGCAAATGTCTATACCTGTTCGCTATTTATGGACGGACTTCTGTCAGGGACGTACAGATACATAACTGTTCCTTGTGCACATGGATGTTTTTTGGGGGTTGCTGTGAGGATTGGCAATTCCCTTCCTCCCTCCGTGGTGTCCAAAGCACCCCCCGCCATCGCATGACTTACTGTAAAGTTCTTGAAGCCACCCCACAAAACATTTCCCTGGGCCTGCCAATAATATGAGCATTGCTGTCTCTCCTATTAAGCTTAATAGGGGAATCTACGTGGGTGAAGTTACAATTGGATTTCAGTGGCCAGGGCAAAGATCTTGCAAAAGTTGGTTTTCATGTTTCTTTGTGCCTCCCAGAGGCAAACATTATAAAAATGTCTGTAATAAAAATACATCCTGCTTTTGTGAAAGGAAATACTTATGTCTGCAGTGCAAGGTGAAATCCAAGGCCAGGATCTCAGATCAGGGAGACGTAGCTGAAAGTTCTACCAGGAGGAATTCCTTCAGCCCCCCAAAACCCCACCTTTACTTTTGCAGCTCTTCTGCCAACGTGGCCACCTGTGTCACTTCCTGTCACCATCTTCTGATAGACTGTGGAGGAAAACAGAGGTATTTGGGCTTGCTCTAGGTTGAGCAGCCAAGAAGGGTGTTCTGGAGTTAAAATTGGCCCCTGCCCCAAGCCAACTGCCTGCCCACATTCCCCGCCAGCCAGTCAAACGGCCGTACTGGGGAGGCCCTACAGCAGGCAAAAGATGGGTTTGGAGAGGACATTTGGCCACTGCATACGGTCAAATACAGAACTCCCACCTTTGCAGCAACAACAAAAATTGCTTACACAGGGGTAAATTGGAATTACACCTCTGCAAGAAGTTACTAACAAGATACCAGCCCCAGTTTTACTCTCCCTGTGGCTTGGGGCAGTGTGGGTTGGAAGCACCCAAAAAGCTACTGAGAAATACATTAAGCCAAACGCCATGTTAGTACTTTATTTATTCTACAAATAAAGAAAGAGGGACTTCAGTTTCCATTTTACACTCTGTAGTATAGTACAAAAAATATTCTTAAATACAACATACACTTTTCTCTCTTGCACACATTCACTTTCTCCCTCTGGTAAAAGTCTTCCATCCACACTCATGTTATATATTAAATTAATATTCCAACTGTACAATATTTATAGATAGATATGAAAGGAAACATTTATACTACTTAGAAAACAACACCTCTAGGACATTAGTAACACAAAAAAGAAAGACCCACAAACAAAATACAAGTTGTTTCCATAAAAAAGAAAAAAAAATGAACAAAGAGCTGACAAGACCAAACAATTTATCAAGTGTAAAAAGGTGGTTACATTTTCATAACAGATTTAAGTTTCCTTGCCTTCCAGTGGAATGCTGTCTATTCAGTTGGGTCCCTGGTTAATAAAAGGAAATGTTGGGTTACTCGCAGGCCAGCATTAGCCAAAGTCAAAATATAAATTTAGGAGATGCAGGGTATATCATATCGTGACAGAGAACTCTAGAGACTCTGGCTTAAATCCTAGTTTAGTCCTGACTAGAGGAGACCCACTGAACCAACTGGATTTATTTACAAGTTGACTCACCATTCAACGAGAGATTCAGTGGGCCTAGTCTAGCTGGGTCTGACCAGAACAACTGGAACCTATATAACTGTTGACATCAAATTACCATCGATTTAATGGCTCTGCTCTACTTCGGACCAGTAATAGGCTACCGGCCTTAGGGATGTAACATCCTTCTCTTCTCCTCTACAATGAAGCAAACCTAGCTGCAGATATGCAAGAGGGACTGCACCTTACCCCAGTCTGTGGGGACTGGCCCGCACCCAGTAGCTCTTTGCCAACAACAGCGTTAAATCATGCTTCGTGCCCTAGACTATGGGGCCTTTCTGGCATAAATTGGAAAGGGAGACACATTGAAGTGACCTGTGATGCTAGGCCAAGAGGCGGATGTCCAAAGACGGCTGAGCTTCTCAGAGGGCCAGAATGGAGCATCCCATGCATACATAGGTTTGGGCATCCTCTGCAAAAGAGGAGGGTGTGAGGTTTGACCTCCATCAGCTCTACCTCCTTTCTCAGTGAGAAACTCTGATCAGTTTTGAAAGACACCAACTGCACTAAACATCTGTGGAGGAGAACCTTCGTCTGCATCAGCACAATGAAGGTGAGGCACAAATCTGGAACCATCTGTGTCCAGTTACTTGCTTTCTGCTACTTGCTAGACAGCAATCAACAGCAACAAGAGCAACAAACAACACGCTGCTGGCTTCCATGGCCAAATCTGACCACTGAGACACACACCCAAGCACATACACCTATGCTTATTTCTATGCATTAACAACACTGCTTTGCGAACCACACACATGCTGCAGTACCTCCCATACACACCTGACCACCAATCAACCTTCTTCCCTGCCCACCGCAATGCTAAACCCCCTCCTTGACTCACAAACATGGTGACTACTTGGTTCTCTTTCACTTCCACTTCCCCAAGACACCACCTCTCTCTCTCCAACAGCCATTTTCTGGTGCTGATTCACACTAGTGACTACCCACTGGTCACAGAATGATAGTTATGCAAAGACAAACACTTGTGCTTAATGCTGAGTGAGACCACCATTCCACCAAGCCCAATCTGGCTGCTCTAAATGGTGGTCACCCTCCATGGTATCAGGTTTGGTTCCTTCCCAGTCCCAGTGAGTGCAACCTGCTAGAGGTTGTAGTAGCTGAACCCACACTCGCCTAGGCTCCCTCTTAAGCAGTGTGGTACAAGTCCTCCCCTGTATCACACCTCCAGTCCAGCCTGCCATTTGCAGCTTTGCTGCTCCTTGAAATAGGACTCTAGTCCATCCTTCTTTTCAGACAGTGGCTGAACCAAAGGGAAATGCACCTGCCAGACAGGAGTGCAATCAACCACCTCCTCCATCTCACTCTCCACAGCCGCTTAGACATCGCCTCTGACACCGGAGGCAATGCAGTCATCTTGACTAGTGGCCACTGATAGCCATTATCCATTGGTGATTCAGAGAAGAGGGAAACCCTGGAGCTTGGGAGAATCCCAGATCCTTTCCTAGCAATGAGACACATTGCTGAACCAGGACACTACAACGTGGATCCTCATACTCATGGCAGAGACTCATCTCATGGTATTTCTTCAAGCCCAAGAAGGACACTGGCAGAACTCTTTTTCTCAAGAAGAGGAGATGGGGAAAATCTGTGCTCAGACTCCCAGAAAGCTCCTCTGAGAAACAAAGGCTGCTTGCTGTCTTCCAGTTTCTCCCGGCTCCAGCAGCACCAGAGTTGGGAGATGGCAGCATTGTCAGATCTTTGTCTCTGGACCACTCAGGTTGAGCACAGGGAAGGAATCCCGAATCCTAGCCAGCTCCATAGCACACAGGTGGCCAAAGACCTTGTTGTACCAGTCAGGAGATCGACCTCTGGAAAAAGAGAAGAGCAGGAAGCTAACACTTTGGTTCAGAGCTGGACATATACAGCATCTCCACACCAGCATTCGCCCAGGTGAGAGTCAACATCCCAGGCAGTCAGTCACAGAAGCAACAGTGGGATGGAACCAGACCCTGAACCTTCTCACAAAAGCAAGCAAGAAATATGCCTAGGGTAGCCATATGTCTAGGAATGTGTCTGCCCGCCTCATTTGAGCAACACTGGGGCTGTAGGACCCTAGGTTCTGGGGCTGGACTCCCCATCTATCCCACTACACTTGCCCAAAAGGCAACCTGGAGTGGATTCATGACTCCACTGACATGGGACCCACCAGCTGCCATCACATAAGCAAATTCACGGTGGTGGTAGACATTGTTTGGCCGGTCAGCCTCCCTCCCTCTCCTGTCAGTGCTGGGAAACCCACCTTGTTCAGATCCTTACCTGAGATCTACACGGCAGATATGTGTCACCTTGGAACGCCCCATCCCACAGGGCTCCATCAGGAACTGGGAGGTCAGGATCACAGCCCGGACCCCCGCTTCCAGAGACAGCTTCTTATGGTCCGGGGATGCTGAAACAAGGAGGCAGCCGCCCCGGGGCAGGTCAGTCCTCCACTTCCTGCAGAGGGAGCATGAGAAAGCCACAGTAGTATCTACCCTCTCAGCATCCATTGCTTTGTGATCTTCTTGGTCATTCTTGGTGGTCAAATAGCTTATATTAACAATCATACATACACACAATAAATTAAACTGGTCCATAACCTATAGAGACCTATAAAGCTCAGTTCTGGGTGATTTGAGGACCTACGTTGTCCCATGAGAGAGATCTTCTGTGGAGGCCCATCTCTCCATGCCACCGTCCTTAAGAGTCTCTTTTATGGGAGCACAGGAGACAGGGCCTTCCCAGCAGCTGCTCCCAGGCTCTGGAACTCCCTTCACGGAGAGGAGAGACAGGCATCCTCCTTGCTGTCTTTCCACAGGCAGATAAAAACCTTTTTATTCTGGCAGGCCTTTGAGAAGTAACTTTTTTTTAGGGAAACAGGCTTTGCAGAATGTGCTGGGCTTTTCCTTTTGTTGCTGCTGGTGTTTAAATGGTTTTAACTGGTTTAAATTTTCTGATAATTTAATTGCTTTTTAACTTTTGCATTCTGTGAATTTTTAACTGTGTCTGTTGCAACTGTTGTTAAATATCTTGAGTCTCAAACCAGGGAAAAGGTCTGGGACACGTGTTTGGTCTGAAAACAATGCAGTTGGTTGGTTTTAGCAGGGATACTCCAGAGAAGAGGGACAGAAAGAGGAGCTAAGCAAGAACTAAGCAGAAGGATGGCTGCCAGAAAACAGAAGCAAAGGCAGGGAGGAGAAGCAGCTACGCTATTTCCTCAGGACTCACCGGAGGACCACAAAGTCCCGCCGCGGGTGGGGGCCCATGCTGTCCGTCACGTAGTGGTACACCTCTGTGTTCTTGTCCAGGGCCTCAATCACCTTCCCTTGGAGCAGGTCTTCATCCCAAAGGTGACGCTCCCGAAGTACCCGCTGCAGCACGGTTTGGGGAGGCGCCTCCACCTCTGTCATCACCTTCCACAACCGCAGGGGGTGTCCGTCCCCAACCTGGACGGAAAAAAAAAGAAGAAAAGGGTAAGGTGTTATTGGGTCAACCACTCACAGGGAGGAAGGGACACCCTGGATTATGGCCCCAGTTTGAAACTATCCTGTCCTGGATAACTTGCTCTCACAAACCTAGAGTTTCAAACAGAAGCATTTTTTTAAAGAAAAGCAGCAACACAACAACTTTCCCAAAAGTTGCTGAAACTGCTGCACCTATGACAGTTACAAGTTTTATACCTTGCCATACAAATTTAGGCACGCACATCAATGACTGGTTAAAAGTTATAAATATCAAGTCACCCCACCAGCACAGGCATTCTCCCAAACTTTCTGTTATTTACATATCTTTCATCCTGGGACCTAGCCCAAGTTCCTGTCCCTTTATCTTTGTATAGTCTTTTCCCATAACACCTTCCTGCTATTTCGCATTTCCCCTTCTGACCTTCTACCCTCTTCCCTGGATTCCAAGTGACCCTGAATAAGACTGCCATTAACCATTGGGAGCCCAGGGATCCTTCAAGAGTTCCATCTGGGTGCATATTTGCAGGCAGCAATTAGCAATGGATACCTAATAGCACTTCAGCAAACCATGCCCTATTTGGTCTAGCAAAGCTGTTCTATTATATCTATTCATGCATACATATGACAGGGCCATGCATCCTGATGCCTTCTTACCTTCTTGCAGGAGAGCTCTGTGTTCTGGGGGCCAGGCATGGTGAGCCAGCTCTTGAAGCGCTCTGAGGACTCCTTCAGCAGACCTTGGATGCTGACTTCCAACTCATCTTGGGAATCCTGCATCTCACCCTCTCGCACGCTTCGGCTCATCTGCTCCGAAAAGGTGATCGGCTGAGCGTCGGCCGACATGTAGGAGCTACAGAGCTGGAGCATCATCTCGTGGGGGATCTGAGGAGTCAACATGGCTATTGTTTAGCAGCGGGAGGCATCGAGGGCAAACACCGACCCCTCACAATGAGGGTGGAACCTTTCCTGCAGTCCTCCTCCCATTTTGAACCTGCTCTTCACATTGGTCCATGGAAGCAGAGTGGAGGATAGTGGAGGGCAATCTAACTGGGTGAATGCAATAGTTTGGGGACTTTTTGGGAGGTGGGCCAAATAGCAAAGGCAAGAAGGGCAAGGAAAGCTCACTGACAACAGGGAAAGCCCATCAAGTCCCAGGCCACAAGCAGAGGTACAAGTCTGCCACAACTGAGGCGATCAGAGAAAACAAATAGAGCATGGACAAACACTGAATTCACATGTCCAAGACTCAGATTTGGTGGCATATTTTTAAAAAATAGGCTCTTAGTCCTTGATGTTGCCAAAAAACTTGCTTGCAAAATATGAATCCTATTTGGCTAGCTCCTCTTGTCTCTTCGTTTCAAAGTGAAACTCTCTTTTTTTATTCTTCCAGGTGTCTAAAGGATTTTTCCATCTCAGTTCTATGCTTCTCTTTTCTGTTTTGAAAACATTCTTACGTATAAATTTTACACACATACACAATTTATAACACATTGTAATCTAAGTATTGATATATATTATATATTCTGTATAATATCATACACATTCTTATAATATATTCTTATGTAATACTTACTGTTATATATCATCTATAATAATACCTATTATTTTATATCATTATCATCATCATCATTTGGAAGCTAGCCTAAAAACTGATGTTGAATGCAGTATTGTTATATATTAATAAACAATTATTAAGAATTATTTTAAATCCGGAGGAGGCAACCTCATTTCTCTTCCCTCTCCTTCTTCCTCCTCAAGTTCCGAGTTCAGCAACCACAGCTGCAGCTGTACCTGAAAGAGCTTTTTGCAGTCCGCTATCATGTGGGAAAGGCCTTGGGTAGCAGCCATGTTTTCGTTCAGGTCCTTCTGGTCGGGTTTGCCCACCATGCTCCTCTTGTGAATCACCCTGCCACGTGGGGAAAGGAGGGGCACAGGTTAGAGTCACACCTGGCTGAGCTCTGAGTTAACAACAACTCAGCACAGCCATCAGAAGACTCCTTGAGCAAAGACAGACTCTGACGAAAACCCCAGCGTGGAGGAAACCATGGTGGAAGAGGGTGGTGGAGAACATCAACTGTTCTGACAGAATCCTAGAGCTGGAAGATACCACAAGGGCCATCCAGTCAAACCCCCCTTCTGCCATCCAAGAACACACAATCAAAGCACTTTATTTCTAAAGCTTTTTGGGGTGCTTTCTGGAGCCCAACCCTGCCGCCTCTCCAGCCACTTAGCCTCCCTCCTGCCTCACCTGGGGGAAGTGCTCTCCTTTTTGGAGATGTTGAGGTGGAAGATGGAAGGAGCCAAGCACACTGCCAGGTTCCCACAGGTCATCTGGTTCTCCTCGGCTGAGGCGATGTCGCTGAGGAAGTACAGCAAAGTCTGCAGCACCTCTCGGTTCTCGTCTGGCATCAGCACAATGGCCGCCTGCACCGCCTGCAGCTGCTGCTCCTTGGGAACAACTGGGAAGTTTGGAAAAACAAGTTGTCCATTAGCGTAAGGACTGGGGACTGGATGGGGGGAGGCAGGAGGTCTCCACTGGCTAGTGATTCAGGAGCAACACCACTCCCCATCCAATCACCTTTTGGGGTGCTCCCAGAACTGAAAGAAAGCACACGTCCTCCTCGCCCCATCTTGAAGGTCATCAAGGAGATTAGAGATCCCCAGTCCAAGGGGCACAGAGAAAAAATCCAGGCTTTGTGGGAGCAAATTCTGAATGTCCCACCCACCTACCCACAGCCACTCGCCTCTTCCCTTCCCCTCCACTCACACTGATAAATCTGTAAAAAGGTGTCCGTGAGCTTGTTGGTGAAGATGGGCTCTGGTAGGTCACGGAAGTACTGCTTCAGGAGGTCCGCCACATCATAAGCTGACTGCCCCTCATAATTGACGTTGTCGGGAGAGGCTTCGTTCATGTGCCTCAGCACCTGGATCCGAGACTTTACCCCCGACTTGCGGAAAATGCCCACCTGGCCGAGAAATGCAAGAAAAGCAGATGGTCACTGGGAGGACAAGCAAAATCACACTAGTAGCCCCCATAAGGACATTCTTGTGGTGAGGACTCCTCTGGACAAAGACAGATCAAAGACAATTCAGGACTCAAGTGCACAAAACACTGAATGCAGAAATAGCAGGCGTGAGGTACAAGAAAGCCCCTCTCATCCAGACCCAGGGATCATGGAGGAGGCAGACTGCTCCTCACCTGGTCAAGGCACTGGCTCCGGATGTAGCGCATGGCTTGCTGGATGCTCTGCGGGAGAGGCTGCCCTGTCCTCTGGACGTTGACAATTGGTGGGACCCCAAAGACCATCTTGTCCCTGTAATCCGGGGCCTTGCTCCGCTTCATGAATTTAGGAACAGTCCTGATGGAGAAAAGGAAGCTGTTAGAACTGAACTCTTTAAGCTCTTAGCTTAGTTGGTTAAGCCTTGCAGCCAGCTCCTTCCCCTTCTGTCTATGAGACTGCAGGAGCCTGGATTTGCTGCTCCGCCAGATAGCCGAGACAGTGGGCAGGAGAAAACTCCAGAACCCACTCATGTCCCCCCCCCAGCTAGTCCTCCATTCAGACCCTGGCCAGGACCAGCCTCCTCTGCTAAATACCTTCTGCGTGAGGAAGCTACCTCATCAGGCATGCCCAGGGCACAGAAAAGTCTGGGGAGCCCCTGCAAAATGGAGGTGTTCTTCTCCAAGCATGGAGTCCCCTCAGAAGTTTCTCCTGGGCTGGAGCACCGTGTTGGGTGGCAAGACCACTCTACCAGAGGAAGTGGAGCCACAACAAAGACAATAAGGACCTTCCAACCACCAGGGACTTTGTCTCTGAAAGGGGCCTGGTTCCTCAACCTACTGCTACAGGGAGCTTAAAATTGATCCTTGGCTGATAGACTGAGAACTGGGAGACATTCACTTGAACTTCAGGTGTGGCTGGTGGCTTCCATGTTACGGAAATGGTGAATCTGGTCTGGGTTTTCTTCCAGACTTTAAAGGAGCTCTCCAAGATATTCTGAATCTAGTCTGGGCACAAGCTTCAGGATGTTGGAAAGCTGCTGGAAGCATACCCAGACACCCCTTTCAATGTCTGGACTAAGACCTGGAGAAGATTTCCCACCCATTTGAAATGGGAGCTATCCCCTTTCCCCTTGGTGACTCACCAGGCCCAGGTCTGCTTGTGAGGAACAGAGTACTTTTCCATGATGGCCGTGAGGCGGAGGAGGGAGCACTTCTGGAGGAGGTTCATCTGGGCTGCGGATTGGCGGTTGATCTCCAGAGAGGCTGAGTTCAAGCTGGGTCGGTGGGAATTCTGGAAACTGTGCCAGCGGAGTTTCCTGGGCAGTGAGTTGGTGGGAGGAAGGAGAAGAGAGGAGAGGAGAGGCATTTCTCTTGAGTTTCGCCTGGCATGTAATTTCCATTTTGGTCAGCAGAGGACACCAAACAGCAGCTTTAGATTTAAGATTTCCCGGTCATTATCTGAGCTAACCATATTTCCAGACTCCAACCCCATTTTATGAAGGGAGGGAAAATCCTGGAAATGTAAAGGCATTTTTAGAACTCCACAAAAGCATCAATGTTCCCTGTCTATTTTGTGGCTCTTTGCACATGTGCAGTGGATGTAAATCACAGGAGCCAGAATAAAGCAAAAACTGTGGAAGCCAACCAGTTAGGCTGGGTGGACAGGAACTTCTGGTCTGAAATGAAAGTGGTGGTAATGGCATTGAATGACCTAATTGGCTTGGGTCCTTGATACTGGAAGGAGCACCTCTCCCTAAATATGCCTGCCTAAGTGTGATCTGCAGGAGCCCACCACCACCAGTTCCCAGACTTGCCTCCTGCAGGTTGCATCCAGCTGTGTTCCTATGGCCAGGTGCATGAAGATGCCACCGGACCATCCTCCTGGGATCATCTGGAGGTTCACAAGAGTAACACTACCTTTGTGCACCCAACTGTAGGGAAAGGGTTGGATGCTGCCTGACCTAACCCCATCCCCTCCTGCCACTCAGAGGCCAAGGGAAGCAGCAAGAGAGAGTGGGGTGCTGCTCACTAGGAGGAAAATGGCGAGCAGAGTTCTACCTAACATAGCTTTTTATTCTCCATCCATCTAGGATAAGGGTGGGCCGGGGCCAGTCCCCCCATCCATACAGGTTCACTTCCTGACAGCTTTTTGAGTGGGAACACACAGGAAAACAGAGGTATTTGGGGAATGCTGGTGGGGTGGGGCACCTTCTTGTGTTTTCACACAATTGAGGGGCTTTCTCCATGGTTACACCATTCTGCAAGGCTTTGGAGGACTCATGGGAGGGCTTCATGACATGGGACCCAGGAACCCCATGCCATCCACAGGCTGCACTCTGCTTTCCTCATTCCAGCCCAGGACATCAGCCATGAAGCTGGAAGGGATCCAAGGGACATACAGACCAGCTCCACATTTTATGAGAATAGCTCTCAATATCCAAGGGGGAAAAGTGACCCATAGAATGCAGAACTCCCCCCCAGCCACAAGGTGTCTCCACACTCTTCCTGCCCCTACCTGCAAGGTCTGGTGAGAGAGGCTCCCACTCCAGAGTCCCTCCGTTCCCTCATCTCTATGTCCTCCACCTCGTTCAGAGAATTGGCAGTGCTCTCGAAGTCACTCGTGGAAGTGCCGATGTCCGAGATGGACCGCTCCTCAAAGTTCACCGTCGCTGGTTCTCCCCCAGAGTCCGTTTCTTCTTCACCTATCTCAGCCTCAAGGTTTTCACCTTCTAGGTCCAGCCTCACTGCCTTGCACCACAGTTCCACCTTCTGCTGCAGCCCCCAAACTTGCCGCAGGATGTCGTCGAGATTCTCGTAAATCGTCTCGCCATCCAGGTCAAAGAGGTTGTCGCCGCTCCCAAATTTGGGCACATTGTCGTAGAGGCTGGTGCAGCTTCCCACAGAACTGCAGGAGGGTCTTCTCTGCCTGCAGGCCAAAGGCTTGTCCACCCTGTGGATGCTGCCAGCCCCAACGACACCACCTGCTGGAAGACCTGTGGCTTTGTGGTAGGACTTCCAATCATCCAGACAGCTGTTCTCCAGAGGGCACAAACTTTCAATGGAAAGCGATTTGGGGAAAGTGCCAGGTTTGTAGTCCCCAGGGATATGGATCAAAAAATCCCTTTTGGGTGAGTCCTGGTAGCCCAGTTGTCCAGCATCCCTGCCTTTGCCCAGGGCCGCATCATAATCCTCGAGATAAAGGCCACCACATTTGGGCTCCCACGGCCGCTTGCTTTCATCCCAGGCCAGAGCCTGGTTAGTCCGATACCCTGTTGAGATGCTGCTGGGCAAAGAAGATGTTTCCCTTTTGGGGAACGTGCCCTTCTCAGTCGTGGGGTCCCCTGAATCTTTTAAGGAGTTCTGGCACGGCTTGATCTGAGCCCCGTCCTCCTCTTGGGCTTTAGCAGAGCCTGGTTTCTCCTTGTCTTTCCTTCTCAGAGACTCAATCCTCTTGAGGAAGCTCCGCGTCCGGCGTTTCTTGGGTTTCTCCTTGCTGCTCCCACTCAGGTTGGGAGAGGGGTCAGTTGGCAAGCAGTCGCTCAAGTTTGGGCTGGAGTTGGCTAAGAATGGGGAGGGCTGGGAGGAGGGTGGAGAGGGTGAGGCAGCAACGGTGGGGAGGGTCCCCCCGGTGCTGCCAGTGCTGACACTGCTATGGAGAGACGTGGCTTCCAGGTCAGCACTGAGATCCGTGAGGAGGCTCTCCTGGCTGGAGTCCTTCCTCACGGTGGTGGGGTCTCTTTCCACACTGTGGGAGAGGAAGTCATCCGAGCCGATTCGGGACCAACGTTTGCTGTCCCTCTGGAAGGCCCAACGGTTGCTGATGGCACAGAAGTCTTCTTCTTCCAAGTCTTCATTCTAAACCAAGCGCAGAAACCACAGGGTCATTGATTGGGATCTGGTCACAGCTTGAGGAGAGCCATTCAAGCAATGGTAGAATGACTGAGTCAACACTTACATAAATCCCAACAGTAGGGTCTACTCTAGTGGGGACTAACAATAGGATTGTCCATGTCTACCCAAGGTTGCTCAGCTAGTTTGTATCTTGCGTTCCAGATCCAGTACTGAGCCAGGTGGTTGGAGCAGATGACCAGCAGCATTGCTTCTAGTGCCAGGATTCTTTGAGAGGGACAGGGGAGTCATACATCTCCCCTCTTCCACCTAAAATCCTCATCATTCTTTGTACCACCCACCTTGGAAAAATGTCAGATAGATCCCAGTGTCTTGCCACTAACAAGGGTAATATCAGTTGTGGGTTGGTTTAGAATCATAGAGCTGAAGGGATTCCAAGGGCCACTTGGTCCAACCCCCTGCCACACAGGAATCTGCTGACAAAACACCCCTGCAAGGCGGCCACCCAGCCTCTGTTTAAAAACCTCCAATGAAGGAGAGTCCAGAGGAGCTCATTCCACTGTCAAATGGTTCTTACATGTTCTCTGAAACAATTGAGGGTGATTGCTGTCATCCTCCCAAAATAGTTTTTCCATCTTCTGGGGAAGGGAGAGACAGACAAGAGAATTTTGAGAGGTGGGGGGATGGCAGGGACAAGGAAGGTAAGAAAAGCTACAAACCATGGTTTGGGGCTGCCTGGGGCCCATTCACACTACAGAATTATAGTGCTATCACTCCACTTTTAAATGCACCATGGCTCCATTGTCTTATAGGGTTTTTCTCTGGCTGGGAATCCTAAATACCGCCAATCCTAGTATTCCATAGGAGGGCACTATGGTGGTTAAAATGGAATCGCAGCACTTGAACTCTGACATGTGGGTGGGCTCCTCAGAGTGCTCCATCGGCGCCCACTCTCCTACTATGCTGGTTGTACATGCCATCCCAGTTCCAGCCTGGGGGTCGGATTCATCCCTGCAAGCAAGACTGCCCCTCCACCTCCCCTGGCCTTTCCCTCACTGCTTACCTGTTTCCGCTGAAAGTGGACTTCCAGCTTCATTGAGGCACACGAGTTCAGGGTCATGAGCCTCCTGGAAGCAAACAACAGAGCGGTTTTTGTCTTGCTCGGCCATTCTGCCACTGCAGCTGCAGTCGGCTGGGGCTATTTAAAAACAAGCTGTTCTTGTTTTAGGTCATTGTCACTTGTCACACCAACAGCTGGGGGATCAAGTGAACACATATGCATGCGCCGCGGGCGTTCAGGAGCCGCCTCGGGGAAAGCAGGCCGGGCTCGGCAGAGGGGTGGTTCTGGGCTCACATCTCCTTGATAGAGAGGAGTGCCCGGGCACCTCGAGAGAAAGAAGTTCAAGCTGCCCAAATGCACCAGCAGGCACAGTTCAGATCCTTTCATCTCCTGCCAGCAACTGCTTTCCAAGTCCCAAGTCCAGAAAAGTGTCATTTCAACCTCCCTCTCCTTGCACAGCAAACTGCCCCTGCCTCAGCATTTGGAGAGTTGGTGAGGAGCTAAACGCATTGCACCTGAATGCACGCTCAACTCTCGACTGCACAGACTTCCCTCTCCTTGCAACTGGCCGTCAGGGATGATACTACGGGGTGAGAGGCAAAACGAGGGCATTATCCCCCTCCCAAATAAGAATTGGCTCTCCCCCAAAATGAATTTTTCCTTCAATATGCAGATTTCCAGCACTGCAATAGCTTAAAAATTCAGTTGAGCATTTAGAAAGAGTTTAGGCATCTACAGCAAAAGGGAGGGCAAAGCAAGCAAGGGAACGAGAACACAATCAAAGGCTGAGTTATAGGGGAGGAAGGTTTTCACTGTCTTTCTCTCTCCAATGCTGGAAATTTGGGGAGTGAGGGAAAAATTCACTTCTTGCAGGGAAAGAGACTCAGGGAATGTGAAGGCAGCAAAGAGAAGAGGGGCTGTGACTGATTTTCAGCATCTCTTTCTTTGAAATGCATGAAATTTGGGGAGAGAAGGGAAATTTCATCGGAGGGTCAGAATTGTCATTTTGCCCCCTTGCTGCCCCCAATTTACCTTTTAGACTGATTGTATCCTGCCCCCTCCCTGCCCAATACTGTTCAATATAAGTAAATGAGACTATTGCTTCAAAAGCAGAAGTGGATTTCTGGCCACTGCCAGTTTTGGAGTTTTTTGGAGGTAGGGGTCCCTTTTACAGCATGTGTAGCCCCCAGAGGGTCCTGGGGCAGAAAATTTCCTCTGAGAGCCCACCGTAGTTGCCCACTCTTGCCTTAGTAGCTTTCTCCCAGCCTAAGGAACTCCCTGCCCATCTCTCAGTTCTCCTTCCACCTTTTTGTTCAAGCTGACCACAATGCTAGAAATAGGGGGAACGAAGGAAGACCTTGGGCAGGGGAGTCCTCGGTTTGCTCCCCTCCCCAGTAATTACACACCCGCTAGTCACATAAATCTTGGGGCCTCAGAGAATCCTAAAGCGGCAACGCTACCCTTGTTGCAGTTCATAGTTACTTCCGTCCTTCGTGCATTGGTCTAACCGCAAGCAGGGCTCACTAAAGGATAACTTGGCTTACATACCGTGCGTGTGGGGGGGGGGGTTGGAGAGGGAAGGGATATTTCACTTGATTTCCAAAGTTAAAAGAGAAGAAACACACAATGCAACAGCCGAGGGAGGAGAAGAGGGGTGGAGGAAACAGAACGAAGCGGGGAACAGGCTGGATCTTCCTTGAAGCCAGCAGCTCATTGACCTGTGCCGAAATGGCCGGAGGAGAGGCCCAGCCGGGGCTGGTCACCTGGGAGGCGTTGAGGCTCCTGCCAGGAGGCACATGACCCCCTCGCCTGTGATTAACCAGCTCCCGGCACCCAACCTAAAATGCTCTTTGACATTTAGCCGACAACGGTGGCGGCTTAAGCCGCCTGCTTTCTCCTTTCGCTGAGATTCTGGGTGATCTGAGAACATTTGGAAAGCAGAACGTGGAAACCAGAGGCGGACAGGGAGGTCGGAAGGGGGAGAGAGGAGTCTCTCTGTGGGCTGCTAATCCCTCGGAATTAGTTTAATTAAAACTCGGCAGGGTTCTGCCAGGGGGAACCCCACTTCCTGACACTTTCATTCACAGGGCTGGTTGTGAAGTAGCCACATGGGGCTACTAAATGCCACAACACACACTGCCTGCAAAAGCAAAGAAGGAACCATAGGCCGGTGGCTTAAAACATGTTCTTAACTCATTGTACCAACTTTTTCGGGAGGAAAGGGACACACATTTTTTCAGCAATGTTTAATTCCAAGTGTGTCAATGGTGACCCAAAGTAAACCAGCCGCCTATCTATGTACAGCTGGGAAGAGGAGATTTGGCTTCCAAGTGCAAAGAAGCCATCGCCAGGATCCGATACCCCATGCGTAGAGCATAATGTTCCCCTGCGCAGCTCCACATCTTGCTTCCTATCCCGCCCTCAGTTGGCCAGAAAGAGAAGTTACAAAATTGAGATAACAATGTAAAATACACACATGCTTTCATACACGCAAACATGCCTACATGCCTACATACCTGCAGAGGGACTGGAGGGAGTCCTGGTCTAAGAAGCTGTGGTCCTTCCTCACAGTGGCAATGTCAAGAGGGAACAGAGACTCTATGAAGCCAGAGAGAGAGAGAGAGGTTGAGAAAGAGAATGGACATTTAAAGACTTAGCGATTTCACTGATTGCCAGAAGTCAGCTGGTACTTTGTTGACTGGTAGGAAAAGGATAGATAGGTGGCAGGGAGTTCCACAGACTGGCAGAGTCACCGAGAAATTACAAGGCAAGGGTGGGGAAATTCAGGGTGCCCTCAGGGGCCAATAGTTTGCCCTGAGAATGCACAGACTGCAAAAACAACCCCCTAAAACCCCAGAACAAAACCAGAAGTGGCCATAAATCCACATAAATCCATAGGCCTCTGGAACCAATTTAAAAGGTGAATCAGAGGTATAGTGAAGTAAACCTCATCCCTACACGTTTTGCTTCTCTCTTGCTATTCACACAGACTGCCTGCTCATCCATAGCTACAAAGGCCTGTTCCTCGGCACTTCGCTTCATGCATCTGATGGAGGAGACTTAAGTCCAGCAAAACTTGTGCTGCCAACTCCTTCCTCTCAGTTAACTGCTTCCCCATCAGCCCAGAGCTGGAAATGCCAGATCCCGCTGGTCCTGCTTACCTTCATAGAGTTGGGCATACTGAGGAAACCCAGCGGCACGCAGCCAGTCGCACGCTTTCTTAGCCTCGGCTTCTGAAAACAAGCAAAAGAACGTCCGTGAGGAGGTGTGTTCGCCTTGGCCGGCAGGCTTTGCTTTTGCCCAAAGGGGCCTGAGAGGAGGACGGCAGAGAGGGAAGAAGCAAAAGGCCTCCCTTGCCCGGCGGCCAGAATCCAAGGCTCCTGTTGAGACTCCTCTGGAGTGTGAAGGAGGCCCTGCCTTCAAGGGCCCTCCAGCACACTCCAACATTTTTGGAAAGGAGTGTGTGAACCCTTCAGCGCTTGACTGTATGGAACAAAAAGCATGTTTATAAATAAATAAACAGGAATGGGATCTTGTTCACAGAACCTCCACCCCTCCTCCATCCTTCCCTAGTAAAGCAAATAGCAGCTTCAGAGATTGCTTTTTGTTGGGAACACAGTATAACAGCAGTAGTAGCAATTGTTGCTGTTGTTGTTGTGTGCCTCCTCAGTCACACAGGACACCGAGAAATGGATATTATATCACCTCATATTTACCAAGATCATGTCACAGAGCATAAAGCCCCCCCCGGGCTTGACATCTGCCTTGCAGCGGGAAGGTTTTGGATGATGCACAAGGTTCTAGTAAATAGCTCCTTGTGCACTGTCCACAGAAGACATATATGGATGTCACAACAGGATTCCAGCCACTGCTACATTTATTCTGCTCTTTCTCCCACAAACAGTAGGCGGAGTACGTGGCTCTCCTCTTCTCCAGGCTATGAACCTGACCTCTCAGAAGAAGCACAACCCTTTCCAGAAGAGCCTGAGCCCAAATAATCAGGCCATACTTTTTGCTGACCACCAGCACCTCCCACTTTCCAGGGTTGGGTACCAGCCCATCACAGATGCAAATAATCCACAGCCGCAGGTGGCACCAGAGAAGAGGTGGTCTTGAGGTCATGTTTCTTGGGTGGGATGGGTGGTTCAAATATGTCATGGAGAATCCCCCCATATCATGGGTTGCACTATCACCCAAAATGGGGGAGTACCAAAACTGATGGTTCAAAACAGGAGGTTGTTTCAACATGAAGAAACAACATGAGCCTTGCTAGAGGGGAAAGCTGTAGTTTTCCTTCTTTGTCCCATGAACACTTTCTACCTGCTGCCAAGGGCATGGAAGTGGGCCAATGGCCCAGAAATACAGGATAATAAGAGTTGGTCTCAGTTCCTCACAAAATCTCCAAGGCATACATACATACAGTTCCACTAGAGAAATAGATGCATCAAATTGCATGGAAAAACCATGTACACTTTAGACCCAGAGTAAGCGACTCTAACTGTTGTAAGAATGAACCCACAAACCTCTCAAATGGCTTGGCTCATCCCTGCTCTCTTTTGAACCTTACCTCAGTTGGCACATCTTTTCTACAAATGACTGGGAGGTCCAAGTCTTTCTTGACCATTTGCTTATTTGACCAGATACGGCAAGACCTTTTAGCAGTTTTCTCTGGACCCTGACAACCATCACAAATTTTAAATCATCGTGGGGTAAACAAAGAAAAAAATCTAATTATCTCTTGAGTAAGGAAAACAAAATTATTCTTTTCCAAATTTGTTGAGACAAAAATGTCACACAATTCAACACTACACTTTTCTTTGACTTTCTTAAATAATAACCTAGGTATACCCTGGACCAGTGAAATACTCAATGCTGGAGTATTATAATTGTACTGTGTTAATCTAACCTGCCACAAATTGGGATGCAGAAACTACTGGCTGGAAAATCTAGCTGGCCACTCCTGGCCCATGACTACTACTGAATCTCTTTACACATGCAAGGTAAGGAAGCCGGGTTATGAAGAACCCATCACCCCATGAAGTTCTACCAGCTCAAGGCCCTTCAACCACACACACTGTATGGCTGGAATCCTGTTTCTTGTCCTCTCTAGAACAGACCCACTGAAGCCGTTGTTTAGTAGCCAGCACATAGGTAAATCCAACTAATTCAATGGACCTACTCTAGTAAGGACTAACGATAGGGTTGAAGCCCATGTTTTCATGAAGCAGAAGATGGATTCCCGGAAAAGAACTGTCCAAAGAGACAAAGGAAGGAAAAAAAGAAGCAAAAGAAAAACTGGGGAGAACCCTGTTGTTTCTTTCAGAGTAGATGCTCACCTCCAAGGTCCAGCAGACAGTGAGTATAAAATAGCATTGCGGCTGAGATAACACCATCCAGATCCAAGTGACCATCCAAACAAGCTCTGGAGATCCACAGAAGCCTCAACACTAGCTAGAACATTTTTCTTTGGATCTGCCGTTCATGCCCAGAGGCAGGAGAGATGAAGAGGAGGTCAGGATCCGAGGCATCTCTGGAGACATTCATTCCTCAGCCCAAGCAACCCAGCAGGCTGGCTCCAAAGCCTCTCCTCGCCAGACTAAGCCAAGAGAATGGGGTGTGTTCTCTCGGCAAGCCTGGGATCCTGGTGAACTCTGCTTCACATCAGCACCGGGAATGTGAACTCAGAGCAGGCCGCTTCCTTCCTTCCCGCTGTTCCAAAGAGGGCTGGATGTGGGGCAGCGGAGGGGTGGGGGCAGGAAAGGCAAGGGAGAGCGGCCTTTCCCCCGGCCTGCTGGAACAGGGCTTGTTTTTGTATCACGTTCTCCAGCCGCCCATGCCCCCCTCTGCACATCCACGGCATTTTCAGGCCTTGCAGGATGATTGGAAAAAAATATGCCTCTTGAAAGAATCAGCATCAAAAAGAGGGCCAGGCAATTCTGTCCAAGCAAAGAGACAGCAAGAGCTTTCCTGCCTCCACAATGAATTCACGAAAGCAGCAAAGGAGCTGACCAATGGAATGTACATCTTTCCTTATTTCGTTATTGCATGCAGGAATAAATGTCTTCTCCTTCCTAAGTGAGATTAGAGGTTTGCATATTTTTAAATTTATTTCTTGCATTTCCAGATTGGCCAAAAATTTGTAAGGATTTTATGTGCAAAATTGTAACATTTTGTGGGGAGAAAAAGTACTAAAAAAAAAAAGCTAATGTTCTTGTTGATAAAAAAAAATACTAGTACTTTTTCACGCAGGGACAAAAAAGTTGCAACAATTTTGACTTTTTCTTTTTTTGGTGGACTTGGTATCCCAAGATGTCAAGATACTCTTTCTCAGAGGAGAAGAAAATATGTGAATATTCCTCACACAGTGCAACCTCACTTCAAATTGCTCAGGGATTTACATGTCACCGTTTTTATTCCCATACACTTTATAGGCAGAACAGTATAGATGCTTTGAAATTCCAACATAAACCTGCAGATAGAACTAGCCACTGGTCTTCCTTTATGTGTCAGGGTTATATCTGTTTTGCCATTTCTCTTATAATCCATTTATAATTCTGAAACTAAGCACACTTTATTTCACTCATGAAAATCTTGTCTTGCAAAACTTTGCAAATTTCACATTGCCCAATGAATTGCATTCCGTCAGAAGACTGGCACATAACGTTCAACTCCTATTTTAATCAGATAAATGAATTATTTAAATTTTTTGCTCCCAGTCCAGATTCAGAAACAAACAAATTGTTCCCTGCTGGCCTGTGATTCAGACTGCTCAAGTCTTGAGAAGCTTGTTTGGGACAACTGAACTGGTTCTGTTCCAGTTCAGCTGTGACTGTTTAACACAATATCTGCATTTACTTAGTTTATATCCATTTAACATAGTTCTCAGCCGCTTTTCAACACCATGGTCCTCCCAAGAGAGCTCACAGGATAAAGCCCGGCCATGTCAGTATCGAGCATACTATGAAAGCATCTTGAATGTCAACAGGGGTTTTTTTTCCTAATTAAAAAGGAGTCAGTTAAAATAAAATACAATGCCTAGAGGCCTGTCAGTGTTAAGTCCCCTTAGACATGTGGTTGGGCTTTTTTGCACATTGTGCAATGGTCAAATTCATTTCATGGCTGTGTAAGCAGAGTTCCTCAAGTGGAACCCCGTTTCACATGGCTCTAAATCCTACTTCTAACAGACCGGTCTAGAAGGACGCCATTGAACAGACTGAGCTACACGCTGACCCAATACATTCAGCAGCCGGGTCAGAAGGTCTGCTTTCCTTGAGAATAACAAGCAGGGTCCCAGCCATGTAGTAGCACTTTCTTGGATGGCACAGAACTCTTTGTCAGTACCTGCAAATGGTTCCCTGGGATCGCAAGAAAAGCATCTGTGCATTATTGCATTATTCTCCATTCCACGTTGGGGAAAAAGGAGCAGGCATAGTTTCAGATATACAGTTGTTTCTGAAATGCCAGCACTGAGCAGAAAAGTGATATATAGTGCAAGCACAGTGGAACTACGTAAGTGCTGATTTGACAGTGCAAGCACTATGTTTAGAGTTTGTTTTAGCTGCTGTTCGTTTTACTCTTTCTCTTTCTTTCCTTTTTCCATGCTGACTTTGCAGCTTTGACACTTTATTTGCAAACTCCCCTGTGAGAACCCTTTTGTCCCAAGGGTGGGATGGAAATGGTTGAAACAAACAAAAAAACAAATAATCAGCTCCACGTATTCCATGGCATTGTTGTGCGTTCTTTGAGGACGCATGTCAGCTGTAAAAACAGCCTCGCCATGGAGAAAATTCTCTGCAAATCTGACTGTTCACTGAGACAAATTCAGAAAGCACATATACACTCAGATTAAAATAATTTCAATGGAATGGAGGAGGGAAAGGAAGCAGAGAGGGCAACTTCGGCACTTTTCAATCTGTTGTGCAAGAATGAATGATATGAAATCTTCTTTCTTACCAAGCAAGACTACAAGACATGTTGTACATGATGATGATGATGATGATGATGATGATGATGATGATGATGATGATGATGATAATGGTGATTATTTGCATTTCAGGATTTGTGTGTGTGTAAAAAGAAAAATGCATCCACAAAAAAACTTGGATTTTGAACAAGAAACATTATTTTATGCCTTGCACAAAAATGGTGCCAATGACACATTGTATACTTTGCACAATATACTTTTTTGTGTATATAAAAAAATACATTAAGCCCGCATGATGTAATGGTTGGTCAAGAATTCTAGGAGGTCCGGATCCCAGCTCAGCCACAGAAACCCATTGAGTGGATTTAGGAAAGTTGCACTCTCTCAACCTTGGGAGCCTGTTCCCTGTCCGTACTCTCCAGGGAGCAATCCCTTCCTGGTTCATAACCCTGAGATAAAATCCCCAGAAGCCAGAGAGGCTTTGTTTTTGTTTTTAAGGAATGGAGCAAAGCCTTGGGTATTTAAGTCCAGATTTCTTTTCCCTTTTATTTTATCCTAACCGAAGAAGAAACTTATTTATAGCACAGAGGAAATTCCTCTCTGTGGCTATTCTTAGAAAAGTGCCAGGATTCCCTGCCAAGGAGAACCCCCGTCCAAACCAAGGAGGCTTTTCTGCAGACCTATCTGTACAATCTTGAATTTTAAAAGAACGCTGGTATGTTTTCCCCTGCGGCCGGGCAATGGAACAACTCGTGTTCACTTCTAGGAAAGGAGGCTCCGGTACTGGGAGGACCATCAAGGTAGCTCCCAATTTGCTGCCACTGCCTGCTAACCTCAGACGGCTTGGAATTTGGTCAAAGCAAACCCTTGCTGGAGCCTGGTGGCCAAGCGTGACTGCTGAAGCCAGGAGCAGCCCACGTGAAGACATGAAAAACGGGCCACCGCTGAGCATCTCCCACAGACCTGGCCAGCTGAGCTCCTCGATGTCGGGCACTGGGAATTTTGCACTGGGCTCAGGCAAATGGAGGGAGCACAGGTGGTCCCTCCACGGCATTCTGCCCACAACATCCTCCCGGGGAGGTGCCTCGTAGTGATCAAGATTGACTCTGCCCTGTGCAGCTATGCCGCTTTCACGCATTCTATGGTATCCTGGGATCTGTAGTTTGATGAAAGTCTTGGAATTCACGGCTCTAATGCTGCAATTCAAAGAAGTGCACAAGAGCAGCGTTTCTCAATCTTTGGCCCTCCAGGTTTTTTGAACTGTCAGAATCCCATGAGCCAAGCTAATGCCAGGGGGAAGTTCTGGGATCTGAGGTCCAAAACAAAGAATCCTCTACTCAAGAGTCCTAGTATCTGCCTACAGAGAATCTACCAGACCTCAAACCACAGGATGCTACAGGATGAAGACAGCACAGCTGAAGTGGTATAAAACTGATATAATTTTGCAGTACAGACACCTCCCAGGGTGCTGCCCTTGGACTTAGACATCTAGAAGGGCTCAAGTGATACAAAGCACAGAGGATAACAACAATGAACAAGCAGCTGCATTTGCCATCATTCTGGCTGTCCTGAAAGAGTTTGCAGGTGCACTTTGTCCAGAGGCCAGGATGAGTCCTTGTCACAGAAACTACTGGTGCAAGCTAAATGTAGAAGCCCAGCTTGAAGCAGGTGGTCCTCTGAGCACAGACGAGCTCCTTTCCTTGTGACTGCAGCAAGAATTGGTGCTGATGCCAACCTTTTTTCCCCCAGACTATATTTCAGCCACTCCTTAGCAACCGACTTCAGAAGACAAAACAGAAAGGAAAGGCACAGGGTGCTCAGATGAGAGTGTGGGGTCATGGTGGCACCTACTTTGTGCAACTTGCTAGCCAAGGAGATACAGACAAAACTCTTTCCCCATTCCTAAAGGCATTTGTGCATGCATGCCTGCTGAGCATACCAGGTCAATTCATGGAACGACTCATGAGGGACTATTTGACTCTCTGCATACTTTTGGATGTTTTCCAGATTACCTTGAGCAGCAATAAATACTTTTCATATACACACACATCTATGAAGAGAGTCTGACATACCAAGGAGAGCAGAGCAGAATGAGTTAATAGCAGAAAATCTTAGAACAAGGTGGAAAAAGAAGAGAGAACAAAAGGGAGACCCTGCCACCTTCTGAGGCAGTCTATATCAGCGCTGCCCAAGTGACCAGCCATGGTCCGTCAACCATCAGCTGATGGTCTGCAGAGAATTGCCAGGAAAGAAAGAAATAGTTGTAGACAATGGTGCCAATTGTGGTACCAGTCCCACCTGGCACATTAGGGGGAAAATGTCCATCCTACACATCAGATAGCCTGAGAAGCCCTGGTCAATGTTACTGTTGAATGGCTCTTACCATCAAGAAGTTCCTCCTAATGTTTAGTCAGAATCAATCTCTCTCTCTCTCTCTCTCTCGTTACTTGAACTCACTGTTCCCTGCCCTCTGAATTATCAGGAAACAAGCTTGTTCCATTCTCCACACAACATGGCTTCAGACATTTAAAAATGGATATATCATACCACATCTCAGTCTTCTTTTTTCCCAGGCTAAACCAACCAAGCTCTCTCAACCTTTCCTCATAGGGCTTGGCTGCATACACACAAACATTTCTATAGTTAGTACTTCCAATATCTCTGCCATTTTCTCATCCTGCAATGTATCAAAAGAACAAACTGCCAGCAGTTCTCCAAGGAACCAATCCTTCAAAGAAGCCAACAGCTGCAAACCATTTTTTAAAAAGCAGAGGAAGATCATTTCCACAACAGGAAACAGCAACCTAAAGCACTTGGAAGTCAGACTCCTGGCTGTCTCGCTGTGCCTGCAAACTGGTTGTGTGTGCACGCTGAAGGAAGGGGCGGGGGTCTGTAAGACAAAGAAAATTGGGAACGAGGATGTTGATGGGAAGACGCAAAGAACCTCTGCAGGAAGAAACGTGATAACTTCTTCCCTCTCAAGCAAAAGCAGAAGCCCAGAGGAGAACAGACTCACCAAAGAGAAAACTTCCAGACCTCCTCTGAATTTGGGATTTGCATATGAAGACAACCGTATTGGTCGGGAGGGCATCTCTTAGAGTGCTTTAGTTGTGGATTCCTGCCCAGTAGACGGTTGGCATAGGTGGCCCTTGAGATCCTTCCAGCTCTAAGATTCCGAGAGAGAAAGAGACATCTATCCCACCCAGGAAAATCTGTCTTAACCTTTTCCAGGGCCCAACCAGGGCTTCAGCAGAACCTTCTGCCAAAATGATATGAAAGCGACAATCCTCTTGTGTCCTACCTCTCTTCCAAAGATTTTGGAGCCATTGTTTCATTCTCTTAAGAGGCTGATGGTGTAGGATGTGGCTGACTGCAAGCAGACCAAGTCAATCCCTGGGCTCCACAGCAGCCTTTAGCCTGGAGGTCCCATGCTTTGGTTACTGGGGCTGGTCTTGGAGGATGTTCCTGAAGCTCTTTGAACAGAGGCTGGATGGCCACTTGGCAGGAGCACTTTAGCTACGGACTCCTTTACTGGAAAAAGGGTTGGATTCAGTGGTTCTTAACCTGTGGGTCCCCAGATGTTCGTGGACTTCAGCTCCCAGAAGCCCCAGCCACTATGGTCAATGCTCAGGGCTTCTGGGAGCTGAAGTCCACAAACATCTGGGGACCCACAGGTTGAGAACCACTGGATTAGGTGGCCCTTGGGATCCTCTCCAGCTCTAGGATGCTACAATTTTAAAGGGGCACCAAAGATTCAAGAGGAATTCTTGGAAATCTGTCAGCTTAAGGCTATCATGCCATGTACATGATGACACAG
This sequence comes from Iguana delicatissima, assembly GCA_948472985.1. Lineage (NCBI taxonomy): Eukaryota > Metazoa > Chordata > Lepidosauria > Squamata > Iguanidae > Iguana > Iguana delicatissima. The sequence goes on along the minus strand of CAOKZL010000319.1, from coordinate 693,592 downwards.
ACAGTGTTCCCCAAAGTTGATGCCATAATAAGATTTTTATGAGCTTTGAGGTGCCCACAGGATTCTATGACTTTATCCACACAATACAATGTGAAGAACTCAGTGTCACTTAGCTTCCTCATTCAACTTCACTATGACCAGTAACTGTGACTCTTCGCTGAAACCTTTCCCAGATTGTGGGGGAAGGAAAAAATTGAATTTCAATAAAGGAAAAGCAACCAAAATCTCTCTCTCTCTGTGTGTGTATGTGTGTGTGTGTGTGTGCGCATGTTGGGTGGATGTACAATCAGAAAGACATCTCCAAACACATCTTGGAAATGGCTTGGATCACCACAAACTCCACCTCCACCCCATCCTGTGTACACCATCACAAAACGCATCTGTTGACACAACTGCCCCGACCCGGGTCTCCGCCAGGCATCTGAGCATCACTTCCAAGGACTGAGGACTCTGCATGAAACTTCCACCCACACAGGAAGACTCAAATGCATGTTCCAAATGTGATCTCATGCAACTGCAATGCAGAGGAATAACAACATCATGGACAAGAGGGAGCTACACTGGTAGACTCCACAGAAATGAAGACACCCTTTCTTCCCAGGTATCTCCCAGAGGACTGGCCATTATGGCTGGCAAGCTTTGGTCCAAAACAGTAACTTTTGCAAAGTCTTTTTATTGCATAGCAGTTGAGAGTGGGAGGTCTGCAAGGCAGATCAGAATGTGTCCTCTCCTCGACTCCAGATGGGGGGTGGTTGCATGAAAAGTTCTGCAGATGCACTCTGCATAGGCTCAGGGGCACTCTTGCCTTTATGCTTTCTTCCTATGCTGCAGGGCCACCCTTAACAAACATTTTTCATTACAAGACTATCGCAGAATCTGGTCCTCGTAATCTCCTTGTAATTCAGCAAAAATGGCCAGCGTTCAGTATTGCAACTACAGATCCATCACCTAGAGTTACTAATCCATAACCGCTCCATATTCAGTAAGGCGATGAAGTCTTACTGTAAGACTAAGCAAATGCCGCTTGAGCCCACCTTAAGAGCCAGCAGCCAGACCAGGGGAAGGAGGTCCATTCAGTTTCTGACAGGAATGCAAGGAGGAGGATGTTTCCACCTGTCACCTGCCAGCAGGTGAGGCCACCACAATCAGAACCAGGACCTCCATCACACTTCTTTCTCACTGATGGGAGAGGACTCAAAATGGCATCTTCTTTGTCCCCCAATTTGTCCATTTTGCCAAGTCTGCCCCCAGGGCTGTTTTTAAAAGAAAAAAATGGCAGGGAGCCCTCTTTTTCTTGAAACAGAGTGAACTGGAAGTGGAAGGAGGGGCAAGGCAGAAGGGTGGGGTTGCCTCTGGCTATTCTGGGTCACATCCTCACCCGCCTCCCTCCTGGGGCCCAGCCCAGTTCTCCACTGACCTTCCTGTTGCTTTGGCTCCGGCGGCGCCAGAGGTGGAAGCCGGGCGGCCGCCTTGAGGGATGCTCGGAAGGCAAGGCGGGAGCCAGGTCAGCCCTTCTCCAATCTGAGCAGCACAGCACAGCACAGATTTTTATTTTTATTTTTAAAAGCTGAGGTAGGAGAGTTAAAGAAAACTGTTGGGACAAGAACCAAGAGGTGCAAAAATGGGAGATGAGCAAATCTAGAGCCCTCTGGGTATGCTTACTCTGCAGTAGTGAGAACTCAGCGGGATATTCCCAAGGAAATGCACTGAGGCAGCACGGTGGGAGAAGCACCTGTAGAGGCAGGGGGGTTGGGCAGGTCCCACCTCCACCCCATTCATGTCTGGGGAGGAGAAGAGAGACGGGGCCTTCTCAGTCACTGCCCCCAGGCTGGGGCGTGGTCGGACCCTCCCCTCTCCTCCTTCTGCCAGACACAAGCCTTTGGCTATTAGCTGTTTGCTCCAGAAGGATCTTTTTAATGTGACATACTGTACTTTCATTCTCACTTTCATGCTTTTTAAACTGTTCTCCACCAGCTTCAGACACAGTCTGTCTTATGAAAACAGCCCTTGCATCAAGGTGTTCTTCCTGATGTTTAGGTAGAATCTCTTTGAACTACAAGATAATCCCTGTGAGATTCGTTTTTGGTGGGGGGGTGAGGAAGCAGAAATGGAAGGGCAGAAAGCCACCAGAAACCTTTCAGCTTCACCCCACTGCAGTATAAGCGCAGGAAGAACGTCGGTCTGAGGCCTCTTCAGGTTCCGTTCCACCGTGGCAGAAAAGGCCTCTCAGAAACGGTTCCAGAGCATGCCAGAGAGCCCCCCCCCTTCTAAAAGGACAAAAGAGCAATCGTTTTAAACACAGAAGCCTCCTTGGCAGGAATGCGAGGAATATTACAAAACAGGATGCAGAGAGCATTTGGCCTTGGGCGACATTTCTGAGCTGACAGGCAGAGACCGTCTGTGCTGCTCCTGATGGAGACTGGCCAGCAGCCCGGGATCCTTTGATTAATTGCATCCAACCCTTCCCAGTAGCCCCAGGCCCCGGAGCCATGCAATGGTGTTCGGCAAAACCTCAGCCAGGCACCCCACCCAGACTGGATCCACTGGGAGTCGGGTTGTGCTGAGATAACAGAAAGAAGGGGACCACCACTTGAAGGACTCACCGGCCACGGTCCCCCCGCGAGAGAAGGACTTGGCTACTGCCTCGGACTGTCCCAGGGAACTGCACTGTCGTCCTTGTTGTTGCATGCCCTCAAGCTGACTTGGACTTTTGTGAGGGAGAACTCCACTTCTTTTGCCTGTAGCTTTTCAGGTACTTCCCTAATTGTGACGCCTCAGGCAGTGGCTGCTTTTGTTATGCACCTTCAAGTCAATTCCAGCTCATGTGACCCTCTCTCAGGGCTTTCTTGGTAGAGTTCCTTCAGAGGCAGTAAGCCATCGCCTTCCTTTTAGGCTGCAAATTGCCCAAAGTCACCCAGAGGGTTTCTTGACTGAGCAGGAATTGGAATGCTGGCCTCCCAGAGGAGTCCTTGTCCCAGCACTCAAATCACGATATCCTGCTGCCTCTCAAGGTCTCCTTAGAGGAAGATTTAAAGGCTTGGAGGTTAAGCGAGTGGGACTTGCCCAGGATCACCCAGGGGGTTTCCATGGCTGAGGGGGGCTTTGAACCCTGCTCTCCTAGAGTCCTTGTCCGAGCACTACAGTAGGCAGGTTCTCGTCTTCAAGCTGACCCCGATTTATGGGGAAATTTTCCAAGGGTTTTTCTGGCAAGATTTCTCCTCAGGGGTTTACCACTGGCTTCCTCTTTGGCTGAGAGACAGGCTAGCCCAAGGCCACCCAGGGGTTTCCATGGCTGAGCAGAAGCGATGTGACCCCTGCTTGCTCCTTTACCGCACTCCCCGTGTGCACAGCTTCCAGCTCATGCAAAGCCCTGCGTCCCTGCACCTAAAATGGTGGTGACAGGCATGGAGACACACTGGGGCATCCACACGCACGTCGCTGCCATTGCGTTCGACTTTCTCCTCGTTCACAGGGGTTCCTGGAAAGGAGCCCCCACGTACACAGAGCACCCACTCTATAACTTTCTTATGGAGCAATGGAAATAACATTGAGAATATGCATCTTGTACGGTGAAGGGTTTTTTTCTAATTATTTATCATTGTATAGATTGAGATGGTCTTTTATTGCTTATCTAACAATGTCTTTTTCTGTGGTGTAATTGCAACACACACACACATACACACACACACACATATGAATGAGAGAGAAAAAGGACTTTAAAAGAAGTCAACCAATGTGGCACTTGGGCCAGGCCCTGCCGAACATGAAAGAGCCGCTCTTCTCCAGGGAGCCTGGTTACGCAACCTCCCTCCCAGCCCAGTGCCCGCCCGTATCTGCCCATCTCTCATGCGCCACCACCTCCGCCAGCCCCCTCCACCAACCGGGCCTCTGTCCACAGCGCGACAGGAAAGGAGACTGCAAAGCAGGTCATAATTTCCCTTAATGAGGCATTTGGGGTAGGCAGAGAGATCAAGGCAGAACAGGCCAGGGAGACCTGGGTTTCTTTTTCTCCTTTTCTGAATTAAATGAGAACACAGAGAGCTGCCCCCTTATGGAGTCTAACCATTGCTCTATCCAGCCTGGTATTTTCAACTCTGACGAGCAGCCACAGGTCTCTCCAGCATTTCAGGAAGGATTCTTTCCTTACCCTAACTAGACATGCCAGGGAACAAACCAAGAATCTTCTTCCTACATACATATACCCTCCAGCTGACCTGATTTGGCAGGAAAAGCCCTGATTAATTCTCTGCCATCCCACTTTTTCAGTTCCTCTTAAAATGTCCCAGTTTCCCTTTCTCCTCCCACTTTCTCTCTCTGTCTTCAGCTTGCCTCAATTGCTGCAAACTGTGTTCAAAGGGCAAAAGGGGTTTGCATTCCATTGACTGTGGAGGGGGAGAGGAGAAGAGAGTGGGGGTAAGATCTTGCCCTTCCTAGGAGACTCAGGCAAAAGCAAACCGCTGCAACCTCTCCTAGCTTCTCTGTTCTTCCTCATTTACAACTTTTGCCATCTTGGACACATCCCGATGTTCCTTGATGGAGGAGAGAACCCACGGCCCTGCAACGTCCCCCTCGGAGGGACAGGACCCCAGCCGTTTGAGTTGGGCTGAACCTATTTCCAAAAATCCATCACACCCCAACTTCCTGCCATCTCCCTCTCTGCAGTTGTCTCGCTTTGAACAAGGAGACCTCCTCCTGCCCCCTGAAAGGGGCCTGGGAACAAGCAACCTGTTCATCTCCTCACCCAGCGACCATTTCCCACAAAAGGAGCACTTGTTGCTTTTCCAGAGCAGCTGGAGAAGGCTTAGCAGAAAAGACCCTCAGGCAGCTTAAAGCATCCGGCTAATCCCCTCCAGTTCAACCAAGTCTCCCTGCTCCAGCCAGCCAGCCAGCCACAAACCAGGCCACTGCCGTTACGGACAACCAGCCTGCTAGGCCTCACAGGGAGGGCGGGGCCTCTTCCAAACGGAGAAAGTCAAAGCTGTAGAAGCTAAGAGTAACTGACGAATGAAGGACGTAGAGCCGGCACGGCGTAGTGGTTTGAGCCTTGGACTATGACCCTGGAGGGCATGGAAACCCACTGGGTGACCTTGGGCAAGCCACACTCTCTCAGCCCCAGAAAACCCCATGACAGGTTTGTGCAAGGACTGCTGTAAGTTGGAAATGCCTTGAAGGCACACAACAATAACAACAACAACAACAACAAAGGACGTATTTCTCAGAAGAAGCATGTCACACCAACCAACCAAGAATTTCCTGCACTTTTCCCTGTGAAGTGATTCAGTCTGGCTTTTCCACAAACATTAGTAGAAACAATGGGTGCTCAACTTGGAGAGGAAGGCGGGACCGATGACCAGCCTCTGAAGAAAATTCACAGCCATTCAGGAATGAAAGGATCAGTTTAAATTTAGTCTGGGGAAGTTATGCAATCTCCTTCCGCAAAGGTTTTTGCCGTTGTTGTTCTTTTATGACAGGGTGGACCTCCTTGCGGTATGTTCCGTTGAAAGGACAGCTAAGAGTTTGCCAGCTTTTTCCTCTTTTTTTTTAAAAAAAGAAGAGAAACACACAACTCCATTTCTACAGAGACCACACAACTCCTTTGTTACACCAGCTCCACCAAATGCCAGTTCAAAGTGCTGGTTTTGACCTCTAAGGCCCTCTATGATTCACGTCTGGGTTATTTTATGAGCCGAATTCTCCAATAAGAACTTATTCAGGTCTTGAGATCTGCTGGAGAGACTCTTCCACCCTGCTCTCAGGTACCTCTAGTGAGAACAGGGAAGGCAGGGCCTTCTCGGTGTCTGCTCCTAGGCTCTGGGACCCCCTTCCTAGACATGCAGTGACCGGGCCACCCAGCCCTTGCACTTAATGACAACGCTGGGCCACTGAATGAACACCAGAATGTATAAGTGCATCTCCATGTGCATGGATGTGCATACGTTTCATTGCATGCACCACCGCATGAGGACAGGTATAACTCCATGTCCTTCAACATTGTTCCAATGGCCATGATAGCCAAAGTTGTTAACAAGGAAGGATACACAAGCTAGGAGCGGCTACAGTAGTTTTCTTTTGCCTGAGCTGACTGGGAAGGGAAAGATTAAATCTCCTCCTAATAAGTTAATGGAGTTCAAACTACTTTTGCATTTGGAATTCACTTTGCAGCAACTGAAGTATACTGAGGACAAAGCGGGAGGAAGAGAGTGAAACTGGGGCATTTTAAAGACAGCCCCAAAAATGAGATGGCAGGGGATTCTTTGGGATTGTTCCTGCCACACTGGGACAGTTGAGGGTATACACAACTCTGCTTCCACAAACTTGAACTGAATGCAGACATTCCTCATCAGACACAAATGTGGAACTACCGTTGTGGGGGGCCTTACATACACAGAAGACAACCAATATGATCGTGGCCAATGTTTTTTTAATTGCCTAAGAGACTAATTGATTAAACACCAAAGTTCCAAATGGAGGATATGATAGTTGTCAGTCACTTAACAGACAGCAAAGCAGGTTCTGGGCATCAACTTTTCATTCCATTTCATCTGTGTCCTGCTTTATATCTCCCAAGGGCTAGGATGCAAGCCAGCTTACAGGATATTAAAGTGTCTAATAAAAGACAATAAGCTATAAATAAAAAAACACACATTAATTTAAAACAGCCCTCAAAACACGTTCAAAGATCTTGGGCTCATCCAGAAAGCCATTACCCATGGATTCTAAACTGCAAATTCCTGGAAAAGACACAAGGGCCCTACTAGGAAAAAAATGTGGTAATCATGTAAGGAACCCTTCTCAGCCCCTCTTCTTCTCTTCTGAACACAACAGAGAGACTGAAACCCAATGCTTTTCTAGGGCTACTGATGAAGTTATCTCTCCTGACTACAATTCACCTGCAAAGAAGGCACAAAATCTCTTCTTCCTATCTATATTCAGCAAGAAAAGTTGCACAATTGCTAAACACACCACAGTGTTGTGCAGACACAGTTGTGCCAGCGGAATTTTACTGGCATTCACAAATTCCTGACCAGTTCTGGGCTTGCCTGTGCGCTGCTCCAGAGTCTAGCAGCCTCCTTTCCTCTAAAATTTCAATATTAAGATGCCTATCATTCACCTAATATCAAAATGATAAATGAAGGCTTGCCAATAATGCTCCCCTTTCCCTCTCTCTTTTACTGTATTTTCAGAGTTAAATGAGAGAGGCCAAAACTAAGCAACACATTCTAAAAAATCATTTTAAATTCAGTTGAAGGCAAGAGTTTGCGAACTTGCTGGAATGAAAAAAAATATCCAAAAACTGGCAGCAAAGCATGTTCCTTGAGTGTGGAGAAACCCTGATCAGAAGATTGCTGGACTAGCAAGGAGGTTTTGCAGTTAGAGCTACTATTTTTATTTTCTGCAAAATCCACAGATGATTGTTTTATGCAGAAAACAGCATTTTCTACACATGAGATAACATTTGTGTAATTGGGGACTTGTCCGATGCAAAATTTGCACATCGTTGATTTCCACAGAAAACAGAATTTTCTATACAGGAAATAATACTTCTGCATTGAACAGCAACATGCAAGTCAAATGCATTACAAAAAAACCAAATGTACCAGTAAAACTACCTCCAACTGAAATACTCATCTGCCTCTAACTTGAGCAACCAACTTTGCCATAAAGGTAGGATTAATTGAAGAGTTTACCCATAGGAGCAACACCAGCCATTTAGTTTAATGGCTAAAAGGCTAAAACATCCCATGAGGATTGAGATTTGGAGGGAATTTTTTCATATATATATGTATATGTATATGTATATATGTATATCTGCGCCTACCCATCTGTCTGCCTTGGCTGTACCTGACCTCTCTGCCTGATGATAACCCAAAGACCATCTGACTCCAGAGGAAGTCCTTAATCCCTTTTCTGCAGCGGTTTTGGTGCAGAGTCCCTGCTCATGTGCTGACCCTCAGAGGCGACGAGTCAAATTCCTGTGGTTTTCCACTCAAATGGCCCCAATAACCAAATTAAATAGAACTTGCAGGCACCTCAAAAAAGACAAGCTTTTCTAGGGCTACTGATGATCTCTCCTGGCCACAATACACCTGCAAAGAAGGCAGAAAATCTTGTTGGGTAACAAGGTGGGAGGCTGTGCAGAAGTCTGACAGACATCTCTTTTCCAAAAGACTGGAGCTGGAAATCTATTCAGCAGTGGCCTCTCAGGAGGTTAAGGTGGGGAAAATAGCCAGTGTGCCATCAGGGGGTTTGAGTGTTGGACAAGGACAATGGGAGACGGGTTCAAATCCCTGCTCAGCCATGGAAAGCTGCTGGATGACCTCAGGCAAATCACACTCCCTCAACCTCAGAAGAATCCAAGTGCAAACCTCCTCCAAATCTAGGGAAAGAACTCCTGGGAAAAGGTTGCCATGGGGTGAAATCAGTTAAAAGTCAGCTCCATGGCTGCTACATCCATGCATGCCCCTGGAGCACCCCTTAGCCAGTCCTGCTGCCTAATACTATGGTTCACAGTTGCAGGATGTCCTAGGCAATGGCAAACTAGATCTCCTACCAGTCCCACCCTGGGGAGTCATATTCACAAGCTGTGAAGTTGCAACTGGAATCTGGCCTGATAGTGCTTTGAGAAAGCCCCATGAAGAAATGAATAAGGAAACACAACCTGGAATCTTGTGGGTTTCTTATGGACTTGACAGTTCTCTTCCAGAATCCACTGGACATTTTCATCTGATGAGGAACATCTGCATTCTGTTGCACAGCAGTTGCCATGGCGCATTCAGCTGCACGTGCTGGTGTGCATTGAGTTGTTCTGCACAAGGACTGAGCAACACAACCCATGCCTGAAGCTGCTCGTGGTGACTTATGCTACAGGACTCCGATACCGGGTCTAGACTGGCACTTCTTAAAATGAAGTGAAGGACTTAAGAAACAGAAGATGTCGGAATCTAGCGGTGAGTAGGGTGACATAAGAAACCAGAGCAGAGGGAAACAAAGAAAGGAAGCTCATTTGGAGGCAGAATTTGGCTCCCCCTTCCCATGAATATAGGTTATGTTCTTCACCAAAAGTATGGGCGGAGATGAGTGAGAGGTGAGGGAGAAGGAGAATCTTCCAAATGTTTGAACCTTCCCAATCCTGCATGGTTGCCCAGACCTGATTCTTCCCTGCCACAGGCAATCTCCATTTGCAATCCTGATTTAGAAAAATGAAGGTGATTCCAGCCGTCTTTCCCACAGCAAAATGGCTGAGTGTTCATCCCATCTGCTCCTTTGCGGAGGCCAAACCAAACAGTGTCGGACAATAGGAGCTTTATCTGACGCATCCAAGGCAAGGCAGGGAGGCAACCACTCACAGATAACATCAGGAAAAGGGGGAAAAGGGGTTTTCAAGCCCGCCAGTGCTCCCTTTGGACTCATTCAGGCACCACCCCATGCTCTTCTGAGGAAAACAGGGGGAAGAATTTGGAGGGAGAAAGAGTTCTTCACCAATCCAGAAGTTTCCGAGGTCTCAATTGGCCATAGAAATTAGGGGCTCCCTTAATAGTCACTGCAGGGTCTCTGAGTCTGAAAGAGGGTGAGCTGTCCAAGGCAAGGCCAATTGGTTTGCATGGCTAAGCAGGAATTCGAACTCTGGTTTCCTCTAGACTCCTAGTACGACTCAAACCACTACATCACACTGGATCCTTGGATAGAGAGATTCATTGCTGTTATATGCCTTTAAGCGAGCTCCAACTTAGGGTGATCTGTGTTCAGGGCTTCTTTTGCAAAATTTCTTCAGGTTTGTCGCCATGATGTTCCTCTGAGACTGAGATGAAGTATAACCTGCCCAAGATGAGAGAATCACAGAACAATAGAGTTGGAAGAGACCTCAAGGGCCATGGAGTCCAAACCCCTTTTGCCAGGCAGGAAAACACAATCCAACCACTCCCTTTGACAGATGGCCATCTATACTCTGTTTAAAAGCCTCCAAAGAGGGAGGAGACTCCACCACACTCCATGGAGGCAGCAGCATATTCCACTGCCACATGGTTCATACCATCAGGAAGTTCTTCCTAATGGTTTAAGTGGAATGTCTTATCCTGAAGTTCGATGCCATTGCTCCGTGTCCTAGTCTGTGGAGCAGCAGAAGACAAGCTTGCTCCATCTTCCATAGACATCTTTGCAGATATTTGAACCTAGCTAGAACTTCTCTTCTCCAGGCTAAATATACCCAGCTCCCTAAGCCACTCCAGTCCTGGTCCAGTGCTCAGTCCAAGATCCCCCCAGCACTCCTCTGACATACTCGGATTCAGAAGTGAAGCAGTTCTCATTTCATCTCTGCCCGTTTCACCTTTCAGATCTGCCAAGCTTTTCCACCTCCGCAGGGCCGGCGTCTCTCCGAGCCCCAGGTTCAGTCCTGCTCACACCAGCCCTACAAGGCACCAGGCCAGAAGCCAAGAACTGAAAACAATGGGGGCCTTTTACAGTCAGTTGGGGAGCCACATCTGCGAGATGAAATATTGTCTTCAGACAAGATGGGTTTGGATGGGTTCAGCTCCATAACTCACTCCTTCAGATGTTAAAAATTCGCAGCAATGAGACACACACACAAGGTAGGAAATGCATGCCCTTCAGCATCTCACACAGGTCTGCTTGTTTCATGAGATCTTTTCCAACTCATTTTGGCTGATTTTTTCAGATTTTTTTTTTTCCTGATGGAGAGCTGTGGGTCTTTGGGGTTGAAAGTGTGGGTCCCAAAACAGAGTCTCAGACACACATGTGTATGCGCGCACACACAATTTATATCAAGAATTACAGGCTTATGAACAAGTATGAACAAAAACCTTGCACGGGGTGAGAGACGTTTGCACAAGCCCTGCTTTGTTTGGGGGACAGGGTGGGGGCACAGTTTATTTTGTGGGACACTGCAATGATGTGAGCACAACCTGGTTTTCTCTGCTCCAAACCCTTTTTGACCCGACCATCTTCCAGTTCTTCACAGAGCCAAATATAAACTTGACTACAGGAAATGCCTTTAGAGAAACCAGCACCTCCCTAAATCCCAAAGAAAATGCCAGAAATAAACAAATTCAAAGGAAGAAGAAACCTCTTTCCAATCACGCTGGGGTGGGAGGCTGCCTTAACTCCTCCGGACCCAAATTCCAGCAAAAGCTCACCAGGAACGGAAGCAAACTGGAACCATCAGGATAAGGGAAACAGCTCCCAGGGTCCTCCAGAACCAATGTTTTTGGTTGGGATTTCACTGTCCAAAAAACTTCTGTGACCATTTATTTCTTTATTTAGATTAAAGTACAGTGGGACCTCAGCACCTGCTAAGATTTGCCTACCCAGGACCCCAGTGCATGGATGTCAAATTTGTGAATGCCACTATATAGAGTGGTGTAGTAAAATGACATCCCGTGTGTACAATGGCAAAATCAAAGTTGGCTTTTTGGATTTTTTTACAAAATATTTTCTAGCTGTGGTTGGAAACAGAATCTACGGACACAGAACCTGTGGATATGGAGGGCTGACTGTACAATCAAATTGCTTTTTTAAAAAGCAACAAAAGTTGCAAAGAATTAACAGAAAACCACTCAGGGTTACTATTAGGCAAACAAATACTGGCTACAGTCAAGAAAAGGGGAAAAAACAGTAAATAGAGATTTCAAACATAGTTGCAATACAGAAAAAGTCTATAAACATGTGTATCAATGTTACGGCTTTGCTCAGGAAACGTAATAAAAGTGTGCTGGTCAAGTGACCCTTTCTCTATTAATGAAATGGAACTGCAATTAAGGAGAGACAGTGTGAGGTTTCAGTGCTGGGCCAGGAGACCAGGGTTCAAATCCCCTCCGCTCAGCCATGGACACTCTTGGGCAAGTCACATGCTCTCAGCCTCAGAGGAACGCCATGGCAAACCTTCTTGGAAGAAATTTTGTCATGAAAACAACAGCCAGCAGAGTGTTGCGGTTTGAGCGTTGGACAAGAGCGATGCCAACCCTCCCCGCAAACGACACAATTGTAAAAAGCAGCATATATTAAATATGGATATTTTTGTAAGCTCACACAGCTGTAGCAGCAAAGCAATACGAAGTTACTAGAAAAAATATGGTTGCAACTATGGTATCTCTTGAAGACCCCACCAAGGGAGCTTCTTTCACAGGAACAGTTGCACAGAAATAGGCAGTCTTGGAGAGAAAGGGAAAGATATCTTTGGGGAAGGACACCTGCTTCTTAGAAAACAAACAGCCCAGTTCCCACAACCACCAGCTGCCCTGTTCAGCTGCAGCCAAGATTCTTCCCCCTCCAGGGAGTTTTAATCTTTTCTCCTTTTTTTCATAGCAACACAACTGGTAATTTTGCTTTAATACCAAGGAGTCCTGGAGAAGGGGCCAGTTTGACATTTCCCATGTGCTTCTTGGGGACTGATGGCCAAACCCAAGATTTGATTTTAATTAAATGGCTTGGAACTCAAAAGAATGCAAAACGGAGGGGGGGGCTGGAATGGTAAAGCAGAAGGACAAAGTTTCCCTCCAACATTATTCACCCAAAGGTCCTGGAGCAACTCTGCCCGTGTTCTCTCGATGCCATTCTGTCTCCCAAAACGCTTCCCTGATCCCCCTTGAGTATTAAAAATCACTTATTCTAGAAGCAACATCCTGATCCCTAAACCTCCATGTAGCTACAGTCACCCCTCCACATTTGCAGGTTTAACGCTCATGGATTTGATTATTTTTTTAATTTTTACAACCCCTTCCTCCCCACCCCAAGCACTGAGCTGAAACACTTGGACAAATTAAGCAAGCCGGCAGACATCTTTACCTTGGACCTCCAGCTCAAAGAAGGAAGCAAGAGGCATACAGTTAAACCCACAGAGGGATTAAGTCACTTCAACCTGAATAACTGCTTCTGTTCAGTCTTGGGATGTTTGCAGCCAAGACCCAAATCTTTTAAAAAGAAAATGCACACATCTACAGTTGCACTCACATCCCAAGGTTCAGAGGTCTGGAGAACAAGAGGAAATTCCATTTTGATTCAGAGACAAAAGGTCAGCAAACCAACCAAAGCAGCAGAAGCAACGGAGCTCTCTCTCTGGGGCTGTGTGTTCATAAGTGCTCATCTTTCAAAAGGGCAGGGCAAAAGGAACAGAGGAATGTCTGTGAAGGAACAGCAGACAGCGACCAAAGGTCATTCCTCCATCATCCAGAGACGAATCTAGGAAGAGGGAGGTGGTCCCTGAGCATATCTAGAATACTGCAGTCCACAAGATCAACCTTTTAGCAGCTGCCAGGATACAGGTTGGCTATGCAATTGGGAGAGATGCAGGGAACAAGAGAACGTCCAGAGGGACCAAGCTCAAGAAGGATGAGGGAGCTCTATTATTTTCATTCTTACCCCTGAGAATGAAGAAACATTCAAAATCTTTTATCCGACCTGGCAAAAGTATGGAAGGTTTTTGTGCCTTTTCCCCCATCAACGATTTGAACTTTTTGCAAAATAAATAAATAAAATTTTCCACTTCTTTTTTGCTTAAAACAGTGAACAATGCTTTTACTACATCATTTGGCAAGGGTTGCAAGCCACACCTGCTGAAATTCTCCCTTCCACGCAACCATGAAAGACACAGCAGCCCGCTCTTGTTGTCTGGCAATCCTATGTGTGCATCTAGGCTACAACTCTACCAGTGCACCATTATGCCAGAGGTTGCACTTTTTTCCCCTGGAGAGGCAAAATAAGTTTGCTTGTTCCAAGCAGCCTATTTCTTCAAAGCCTCTTTCATGGCTGTGGCCTCTTCCCACCAACAGGACTTTGTCCTTGGTCCATAAGTCATAGAATTGTAGAACTGGGAGAGACCCCAAGGGCCATCCAGTCCAAGCCCGTTCTGCCAGGCAGGAAGACACCATCAAAGCATTCAATTATGCCTTGCAAAGGATAGGAAGGTGCTGCTCTGGTAGCTGAGGTGGAGATCTGCTCACGCATCCTTTCTTTTTGTCTGGATCTGATCCCACCAAAACTGGAGAATTTGCACCCTTCTCTCCCAGCTGGAGGCAAACCCATGTACCCTGGAGAGTCATGGCCATGCTCTAAAAGAGGCATCCATAATGGCCATTATGGCCAGCAGTTATTTGAAGTCAGCAACCCAGCCCAGCCTGCCAAATAGCCCCCCTGGGCTAAACCGCGGCTTCTTCTGCAGATCTTTTAAACTGGCATCAAGCCTGAAAGCAGCAAGGTTTGAAATCAGCGTGCCCTTCAGATGTCTGACAGATAGATTAGGAAAGGTCACACCACCATTTGACTTCAAAGAGGCACTTTTTCTGTGCCCAGGCAGTAGTGTTTCCCTCTGCTTGTTCAGCACCAAACGACAGGCCCCAGTTCCTGATAAGCAACCGTTAAAATGGATGGTTAAACAGTGTCACTGCTGTATGCTCCATAAATGTTCCCGGCACACGCTGGAAGGATAATGTGTCACTTATTAACTGGCAGCAAAGATAAACCAGGTGTCCTTCGCTCCAAAAACTGGGGACAGAAAGAAGAATCAGGAAGGGTGGCTCCAAACTGGATCTTCTCCAGGTTGAATTCAAAAGTTCCTCCATTCATATCCGGAGATTAATTCCAGATTTCTATCTGAGCTTCTGTGATGCACAAAATAAGCAGGAAAGAAGAATCAGTTGTCATCTTAAGAAAACAAAGAGGTGGACCTCTCCTGCCTGTCTGCCAACCAACCAGAGGCTGACACGGCAGCCACAGAAAGGAGCCGGAGAAAGGGACCGAGGGACAATTGGAAGGCAGTGAACAAGGCTGGGCCATTAGAGCAGTCTTCTCAGTGTTTCTGCAGCCCCAAAAGCTGGGACTGCCAGTCCAGGATTATCCTGCGTATGGATGTGCCTTCAAGTCACTTGTCAGCATAGGGCAACCTCGTGCATTTCACAGGGCTTTCTTAGGCAAGGAATACTCAGAAGTGGCACAGTACAATCTGAAGCCATCCAGAAAGGTTTTACTAACTTTCCTTGAAAGTATCCAGAGAAGAGAATTCTCTAACCTCCCTAGATTCATTTTTTGTTTTTTGCCATTCCAGGTTTGAGTGAAATCTTCCATTTCTATCTTCCACTTTTCGCTCTTACTGGACTCAACTGGGTTCCAGATGCACGGCTGTGCGGCCAGAACAACAACCCCCATTGGGGGCACCACAAAATGCACAGCATTTGAGCCTGGTCTTTCTCTTTAGTGGCATCACATCCAGGACAAAATGAGTTTTCTGTCAGAACATAAACAGGGGGAAATCAAAAACAGAGAAAGGAGGCTGTCTCTTTAAACCTCCGGGTCCCAGGGGCTGGCAGAAGTTAATATAATTATACAGAGGTGACTTTGAAGGAGACGCAACACAAGGAGGGGCATTGTGGCTCAATTATTAACAAAGCATGGAGGGGAGCAGGAAAGAGATAGACCCCTGACTTTATCGGAATGCAGCCTCGCTCAGAGGCGGCATTTTAGTTGCTAGAGAATGTGCTGGAACTGTGCACAAAGGTTAATGAATTCATGCCTGGTGCTAGACTTAGGCCTCCAGAGTCTTGATCTCTGAGAAAGTACAGTTTGCAGAACAGTCTTGGCCCCTGATGTGGAAGAAAGTTTGTGCTCATCTCTGCCTCCACCAAGGAAGGAGGAGAAGGTCCCACGGAAAAGGGACGGCGAGAGGAGGGGCAGCACTGTTCCGTTTCTCAAAGGACAGTCCGGCTCAGCTGCCCTTCCGGGTACAGGTAGGCCTTGGTTAACGGAGCAGCAGAGCTCCTGGGTGTTAGCAGAAATCACACGGAAAGAACAGGGATAACTTCCAACACCACAGAAAAAAAGGAAAGCAGTTCAGCATGCTTCAGCAAACCTCTTCCTAAAACTAATAATGTGCACATGCGAGAAGGAACAACCAGCTCAGCTAAGCCCTACAGAAGCAGACAAAAACGTTTTGAACCTTCCAGAGACCTCTTGATGGCCTCTTAAAAACAGCATCCGTGGAGGATCATCTTCTTCTTCCACCAGCTTCCATTTTTCTTAGATTTCCATTCCAACATATAGATATATGCTTTTCTTTAACATGTTTCAGGGGAGCTGGTGAGGCAGGCAAACCTTCTCTCCCCCTTTCTTACTGTTTTGCTCTTCGCGCATGCTCAGGAAGGAATTCGGAGGCAGCGGCTGTTTTCTTGCCTGTTGCCAGGGAGGCACACACAGCAGCCATGGTATGCTAGAAGAATCCCAGTTTTTTCCCAGCTCTGGCTTGTTTGTTGCACCGTTTAGGGCAGACAGACTGCTGCTTCCCAGCCCCAAATGTCTGCCTCCTTCCAGCCCTCCGTCGCTGCCCTGCCAACAGCAAGGTTGCTAAAAAACATAGTCTGTTAAGAGCCAGTGTGGGGTGGCGGTCTATGCCGTGGACTATGACTATGGAGACCAGAATTCCAATCCCACTAGGCCCTGGATGGCCTTGAGCAAGTCACACTCTCTCGGCCTCAGAAGAAGGCAAGGACAAACCTCTGCAGAAATCTGGCCAAGAAAACCATGTGTTAGGGTCACTATAAGCCTGAATTGTCTTGATAGCAGAGCTTTGGAAATGGGGTAAGAAATGGAAATGAAAACCCAAAGAAATCAAGGGCACCAAGATCAAAGCCGTTCTTAAAACAGCATCAAAAAGGGAAACAGAAAGTCTTTTTCTGGCACCAAAAAAGAGGTAGCAGGTCTGTGCCTGTTTTCACTGTACTTGCTGATTTTTTCCCTACTTTATTGTGATTGTTTTTGTCATTTTAGAGGTACGCTCCTAATTATTACTACCACTGTTGTAGTTTGCATTGTCATTGTTGTTGTTTTTATTGTAGGTTGCATTATTATCACCACCATCATTGTTTCATTGATTTATCTCTTGCCCTTTCATCAAAACTAGCACTTACTAAAGTTGCAACTAACACAGCTACGAGGACATAAGCTTTAAAATGTTTCAAAAAGTTATTGTTAAAATGCGCAAGGGTGATGGCCCATTTAAAAATGTTTTAACAAACAATGAGATTAATAAATGACATTAATAAAGGAAAGTCTTTCATTTTTTGCCATTGCAGCTGGCCTGGGTTGCAATTCCAGATTGCCCTTTGAGACCACCCAGTCAGATCAAAGATGCCCGCTCATCTGAACTCCAGCTTGCTGAGACTTATTCTGCTCCCCAAGAAGCTGAACCGAAATTCGGAAGATCTGTGGAGGGCCTGGTTGTGATGGGACCGCCCTTCCAAAAAAATTGCAGCATCTTTCCCGTAATAATTGTATCGCCATTAGAATTCTGTTCACTCTCCACCACTTCCACCCACAATAGATGACAAGAAAATCAATTATTAAGATTATTAGAATAGAAGGTAGGGAAAGAGGTTGACGGAGCTGAGCATGTTCAGCTTGGTGCGGAGAAGCCTGAAGGGTGACAGGATTGCCCTCTTTTAATACCTGAAGGGCCATTACAGAGAGGAGGGGGCAGGTTTGTTCTCTGCTGCCCCAGAAGGAAGGAACAGGTCTCATGGTTTTAAGTTACAGAAGTGTAGATTTAGACTGAACATTAGAAGGAACTTTTTGACAGTGAGAATGGTTCAGCAATGGAACCCATTGCCTAGAGAGGTGGCAAAGTTTCCTTCTTTGAGTGCCTTCAAAAAGAGGCTGGACAGCTACCAGCTTTGGGAGACGCTCTGGACTATATGCTCCATGAGGCCCCTTCCAGTTCTAGGATTCTAGGATTATAAGGACTAGCATTAAATACAGCCGTACACAAGCCTGTGAACACGGGATAAAAGGGGACGTTCCACCTCAAAGGGGACAGAAAGGAAGGGTTAGCCAATGATGGCAGAGAAGCATCATTTGGTTTACCTTGCAAAGCGCTCGAGGGATTTATGAGTTAAAAGACAGAGATAAGAACTGGAGAGCAGAATTCATATCAGTAGGATTTCTCATTGCTGCAGGATGGAACAAGTCAGTGGGGCATTCGTGGCTGGGGGGTCAAGTCAACAGTTTCCCCCAGGCCCCCACCCCAGCACACACAATACTCCACATGGGCCTGATCCAAAGCCCACCAAAGTCTGGCCTGACATAACTCCCATGCTATTGTGTCCTTGGCGGGAATTCTGATGGTTATTCCCACCTTGAGTTGACCCACTGGCTCAATTGTGGAGTGGTAAGTCCGTCCCTGAGGCAGCAGGATGTAGCCCTCTAAGTGCTGGACTAGGACTCTGGGAGAGCAGGGTTCAGATCCCTGCTCAGCTAAGGAAGCTCACTGGTTGAGTCTGGACAAACCCCACTCTCTCAGCCTCAGAGGAAGGCCACGGCAAGCCACCTCTCAAGTCTTGAGAGCCAGCATTTTATCATGGCTTGAGTGCTGGTTCGAATTCCTACTCAGCCACAGAAACCTGCTGGACAAGTCACGATCTCTCAGCCTTGGGTATATCACACTCTCTCAGCCTGCGAGGAAGGCAAGGGCAAACCTCCTCAGAATAAATTTAGCCAAGAAAATGCCATGAGAAGTTTGCCTTCGGGTCAGGAAGCACATGGAAGCACCCAGCGCCAGCACCAGCAACAACAACAGAGTTAAAATCATTTTAAATAGATCTCTCAAAAGGACAATAGTCAGCAAAGCAGTGCGCTGCTAAAAGCCCATTGCAGCCATTCAGTTCCTAAAAAGCCTGTTGGAAAAGAAAGGTTTCTACTACTGAACAGAAAGACAGCAAGGAAGAAGTCTTCCTAGATTTCCTAGAGAGGGACTTCCAAAGACCGAGGGCAGCCACCAAAAAGGCCCTGTCTCCCTTCTTCTCACCAAATAAGCCCAAGAAGAAGGAGGTGGGAAAGAAAGAAGGGCCACTGGTAAGTTTGGGCGGGCTCAAGCAGGAAGACAGAGCCCTTCCAATAACCTGGACCCAAGCTGATTAGATTTGGGAAAGGACCTTTGAGGACACAAAATACTAACCAGTCCAACAGATCGTCTGGGGTGAATGTCACCATTTTACCCCATGCATGCCAATCGGAACAACCCCCCTACAGAGTGGGCTTTCTGCAGATCCCACCCTGGCTCAGCCTGCCTCTCCTGTTCAAAATCTTCTACCTGGGAGTCTGGAAGGAGTCTGATTCCTCCCTGGCCCTCTCCTCCCCCATCTCAGACCAAGTCCTCGCCCCCTCCAATGACATTAGAGCCAACGAAACACAGAACAAGACATGCGCACACCCAAAATGACACAAAATGTACTCTGTGATCCAAGACAAAGAGAGCATATGGAACGCAGTCTTTATAGCCATGACTCAGTTGCGTAAAGCTCGAATTTCTAGAACAGTTTATGAATATTACGAAACTTATGTATCAGCTGAGAAGTCTTTCTTCCTTGCAATACCAGGGAAATCATGTCCTTTGGGAGGAAAATACAAAGAAAGCCCACTGCGCGAGTACACCTACATCTAACTTGACCCAACCACCACCTTCTCCCGGCATCTGGCGGCAAAGGTAGGCGGGCCGGGTCCTCCCGAGAAGGAAAACAGGGCTGTCAGTTCGTCATGTGGGTGTCAGGCGCTCCTTCGCCTTCAGAGCCACGTACAGAGGCGGACAGAGGAGCGAGGGGAAAGGAGACGGGGAGGAAAGAAAGAGCAGCCCACGCGCACCAGCGAAGTCAACTGTCCTGGAACGAGGACCTCCCAGGTACCTTGAGGCTCCCTCGGGTCTCCTCATGGGGAAATTGTGCCACCGCTGGGTTTCGAGCAGCCTGCAATCTCCCGTGCAGCACGAGCAGGGCACCGGCCGGCAGCGCCTGCCGCAGACCGGGACGCCTGCTTGCCGGCCGCGGAGGGAGCAGGAGCTGCTCCGGCCCCGTGGCCGTGGTCAGCGGAAGCCCACACATGCACGCGCGCGCACAGGTGGCCGAAGGGGCTCCGAGGGGCGTGTCCTCCCCCTCCCCCCCGCTGCTCCCAGCCAATCCGGGGCCGGTTCAGGGGAAAGGCTTCCAAGCAGCTGCGCGCTCCCCCCCGCCGATGATGCAACCCTGGGTTGACTCCAGTTGCTAAGACAGTGCATTAAAACATACACGTTGGGAGGGAGCATGGTGCAGTGGTTTTAGCATCAGACCACAACCCTGGAGAGCGGGGTTCAGTTGCCCGCTTGGCCACGGAAACCCACTGGGTGATCTTGGGTGCATCACACACTCTCAGCCCCCCCAAAAACCCATGACAACTTTGCCTTCGGGTCACCATCATAGGTCAGAAGCAACTTGAAGGCGCACAACAGCAACATAGGAGGGGCCAAGGTGGCACGGTGCTTTGAGTGCTGGGCTAGCGCTTCAGGAGGGCAGGGTTCATACCCCACAGAAACCCCCCGGGCGACCTTGGATAAATCTCTCAGCCTCAGAGGACAGCCAAGGCAAACCCTCTCGGAATAAATATTTTTGGAAGATGTGGTTCAGTGGGTTGGCTATTGTCCTAAGACTCTTTTGGGAGGCCAGGGTTCAAACCTCCACTTGGCCATGAAAGCCCAAAGGGCGACTTTGGGCAAGTCATACTCTCTCAGCCTCAGAGAAAGGCAAAGACAAACCTCCTCGGAAGAAATCTAAAAAGAGCATGCATGGTATAGCAACTAGAGTCTTTGACTAGGGACTTCGGGGTGAAAAACCCCGCTCTGCCATGGAAATCCACTGGGGGACGTTGGTAAGTCACACTCTCTCAGCCTCAGAGGAAAGCAACAATGGCAAACCTCCTTTGAATAATAGATCTCTCCAAGAAAAAATGATAATGGTTGCCATAAGTCAGAGATGCCTTGAAGCCACATGACCAGGAAGTCCCTGGATAGCCAACGCCGGAAAACCTCTATCTGCACATGCCCAGTGGCTCCCTTGCCAGAGTGACGGTGGCTCTGCTCCATGCCTCAGTGCAGACTTTAAAGAAGGTACTTTCAACTGTCGTAGCCTTTTGAGCTATTTTGACTTGTTAATTTATTTAACACATTTTTATTTAACACATTTTTTTCTCCTGCTCAAACTGCCTTATGGATTTAATCTGGAAATGTTCGCATTGATCCCACAACAAAAGGTGGGACAGAAATGTTTTAATAAATAGAACCAAGTAACCCATCACTGTGCTGGGAAGGATCTGCTCAGCCCAGTTGTGAAACCACCAGTGCTCCAGTCAGGTCAACCGAATGCAGCTGCTTTCTTGTGGTTGGATTCACAGTTGTTCCACCTGTTCTATTTTGATTTCCCCTTTCCGGTCTCAAAATAGCTGCTGCCGCCTCCAAAAACCCCGCTCCTTGAGCCAGACTCTGTTCAAGGTGGGTACTGAAGTCCTCTCTTTCCACATCCTTTGCATGCAAACAGAGAGAGAGAGATCACAAAGGACAACGAGGGGCACACGTATGCCACACAGAGGCACGCAAACGTTGCTATAATCTCCCATAGGAAAGATGGCTTGGGTTTCTGCACTTGACCACGGGACACCCACACTCACAGGATGTAGACACACGTGTGCCACGGGGATGGAGGCTGGGAAGGGAGCCTGATGCATTCACTGCCCGGGATGAAACGCCCTCCTGAAACAGTGCTGGATTACAACAGAGATGTGCCTTATCGAAAACCAATGCTCCCCCTCTCTTTCAGGACTGTTGCTTTTTCCGTGTTTAAACTGACACAGACTTAAGCCCCTATCTTACATGTGACTGCTGCTACTCCTCCGTAAGTGTAGCCTCAGCCCACGCCCTCCAGCATTTCACAGATGGAAACCAGGACAGGTGTGGCCAAGAAACACCTGAGTGTGATTAAGATGGCAACCGGTGTTGGTGAGAAAAGAAACACAGATACTAAGGCCATTTCCGTGCTTGACTGTTATAGCGCTATTATTCCACTTTCAGCATCCTATGGAATCCTGGGGAAAGTGGAATAATAGCACTATAACAGTCCAGTGAGGAAATGGCCTAAGAGACACACACATACTCCTCTCCTCTCTCCTCTGCTCAGTTAATGGAGTACAAACTACTTTTGCACTTTGAACTCACTTTGTAGTAGTTGAAGTAAATGGAGGATAAAGCTGGAGGAGACGAGAGGAACCGGAACATTTTAAAAGCAGTTGCAAAAGTGGGAGAGGGGATTAATTCGGACTGTCCCTTGCCAAATCGAGACTGCTGGAGGGTATGTTAGCAGAGTTATCCCCAATTGATCACATCTCTTACTGTTAAATGCTTTGCCACTCTTCTCATCAGGATCAGTCCGCCTCCTCAATGAAACCCACTCCGTTTAGGTCTGGAAAGAAAATGGCACCCCTTCACACACCCTGGGATTAATCACAACCATGCGCCCCAGCATGAATTCCAAGGCGCAGAAGTCATCCTGGCCAGGGAAGAAGTCACACCACGACTTCTTCATGTGTGGCTCTCCCGTGCTTTCCTTCTCGCACCCACACACACAT
The DNA here is from genome assembly GCA_948472985.1 of Iguana delicatissima. Classification (NCBI taxonomy): domain Eukaryota; kingdom Metazoa; phylum Chordata; class Lepidosauria; order Squamata; family Iguanidae; genus Iguana; species Iguana delicatissima. The sequence goes on along the minus strand of CAOKZL010000319.1, from coordinate 671,176 downwards.
ATAAACCCCAGGAGGCTTTGATCCTCAGAGGCCTCTTTGCCGGCTCCGCTCAGCAGCTGTGTTTAGTCACCTGCCAAATGGCAAGCAGCCCTCCCGGAAACCCTCCCTCGGCCCTCCCCTCTCCATCATCAGCCTGTGAAACCAAGATGTGAGTTGCCCGTTCATCCATCCACCTCTGCTACAGTCGGCACATCTGCCTCCAGCGCTGTCTCTTTGAAATTTCAGCTGAGCCTCTAGAAGTAAAGTCTAAGCATCCAAAGAAAAAGGGGCAGGGAAAGTGGACACAGCAAATAGAAGGGGAGTTCCACTTATGAATGATTCTCAGTCTCTCTCTTTGCAATGCTAGAAATCTGATTCTTACTTGGAGGGGCAATGCTTTCCTTTTGCCTCTCTATAATGACACCCCTGAGCTTGAACATCTTCAGGCAAAGGCCTGGCCATCCAGAAGCACACTTCTCACTTACATCCGTGTTCCTTCCCTCTTAAACCTCACTGCCCACCAGAACCTCTTCCACCACCAGCCCCTCCTCTGCCTCCACTTTCTGCTCCCAGCTGAGAGTTGTTCCTTCCTGTCCCATCTCCAATGGAGGCAGTGGGGCCTCCATTGGGAAGGAAGGGGTCTTGATGAACGGAGCTTCTGTTCCCACCAGGTTCCTCCAAAGGAGAAGAGGGAACAGAGACGGCGCGTTGGAGGAGAGCACGCAGACCAAGAACACAAACACACAGGAAATGGTGTCTTTCTATGAGAGCTGGGGTTAGCGAGTGGGAGAAAAATCTGGGAACCATCTATATATAACTGTTGCTTCCAATGTGGATTTGTTGCAATAAGGTTGGTCCCACTATTTCCTCATGGAAGACCTCTTCAACCCACCGAATGCCTTTGGCCAGAGAGAAAGAAAGCGAGATGGAGGTCATGTTGTAACTGTGATAATCAGATCCCCTCTGTTTTCACCTCCAAAATAAATGTGACCACAGATTAATCTGATCAATCTATGGGTTTAAACAGATTAAACTTTATAGATTGGGATTACTGTCCCAGGCAAAGGAAAATTCAACTCTTCACCTCAAAAATCATTTCCACAGCTTGCATTTGCACCCAAAGCTTCTTCTATTTCTATGTAACTAATTATCTAACCGATAGGATATTTAAGTAATTTTTGATAGTAAGTTAATTGCTCATTCCTTAGTTAATGAACTAGTCAGTTAGTAAATTCATTAGTTAGTGAATTAACTAGTTTGTTAACTATCTAACTAATTAATTAACTTTACCTGACAGCTGTTGCCTTACGACCCATAGCCACTTCCTTCCTTCCTTCCTTCCTTCCTTCCTTCCTTCCTTCCTTCCTTCCGGTCCCCTATGAAAGAGGGATCCACCCAAGACCTAAAACCAGGGAGGCAGTGGACCTTCCTCTAAATTGCAGACCACTTTGTCCCCACTCCAGTGGGGGGGAATTACGCATCCTCCTCCTCCACATGAGTTTTCCTCCTCTTTCCTCATCTGGAAAAGGCAGGGCCTGGTGAGGGAGGGGCGCAAGAGGCAGGAAATAACTTTCCAGGCATTAAACGACTCCCAAACCGAAGAAGACGCTGAGTGAGAGAGAGGCCCCAAAGCGTCACAAATGGGGGTGAAACACACACACGCTTCTGTTTACACTGGCGGAGGCCAGCGGCCACTGGGGGGTTTGGGTGCAAGCAGTCAGCAAGAGGGAAAATAGCAGGCATGCCACAGGCCGCCCGAGGCCAAGCAGATGAATGGGTGGCATTGAGCAGGCCCACGCAGAGGCTGGTATTAATAGCTCATAGCACACATTGCCAGAGTAGAGAAGCCGGCCAACCCACCCAACCACCAACCCACCCGCCCCAGGGTTCCGCCTCCAATGGCACTGCCACCCGGAGAAGGGAGGGGATGGGTGTAAAAGAGAGAAGGGGGTCACACAGGCAAAGAACCAGAAGGGGGGTTCACCAGAGGATGAACAACAGCCTGAATTCAGCAAGAAAAGGGGAAACAAGGCAGGCTGGAGGCAAAGGCAGAGAGAGAAGTGGTTCACGAACTTGAATTTTTGCAAACCTGGTATTAGCTGAAGCTTGTGGCTGGTCATTCTGAAATCCTTTTATACTGTACTGCAGCTTGCTGTACCCTCTTTGTGTGTGCTTCATGGTACAAAAATGTAGCATCTTTAACTAAGATCCATACTTCTCTTGCATTTTACAGTATGAAAGTATGTCAAGCATTTCAGAGCTGTTGCATCTTTAAACAAGGTCTGCCCACACCCATTCTGCCAGCGCCAGCATCAAATTTAACAGAAACACAACTTCTGTGGAAATGGCTGTTTCCCATCCTACTCATCGACATTAACCTTACATGGGAAGTTTTGGCTTTAAATAAAAGGTGCATTAGAGGCCAAAAGCCACAGAGATAAAACAGCTAGCACATTTTCTTATTTTTCAGAAGAGGGGCTCCCAATCAATGGTAAAAGACATCTCTTTGTCTTAGCACAGGATTTTCCTCACCTCCTTATCCCACATTTAGCATTTCTTGCAACTGGTCATTGGAAGGGAAACACGGGCTTAACTTGTAAGATTGCTGAAGGTATGCATCTTCCTTTGCTGGAAGGGAAATATGTTAACTGCAGGGATTATGCACTACCTTTAAAAATCTAGTGACCATCACTTCCTTTTTAAATGTTTGGATTGCAACTTCAACAGCATTTTTGATGCTACCAGACATAAACCACAAGTATGAAATGGCTCCCTCTTCTGGTCATGGTGGAGGCTAACCGCCCCACATTTCAGGGAATTAATAGTTGCATTTAAAGCAGCCAGACAGTCAACTGATCAAAATTATCCAATAATGATCAAGGTTTCTTTTTTTAAGGCATCGATTATATTAGAGCAATAAAAAAAGATACTGGAAACACCAACAAACCTGAAGCTTAGGAAAAACAAATGAGCAAATTGTGATTGTGAAACTTCCTTTTAAAATGTAGCTGGGAAGCCTAAATAGCCTAAAGGCACGGGATCCCATCTGATCTTGGAAGCTAAGCAGGGTCAGTCCTGGTTAGTAATTGGATGGGAGGAATACCAGGTGCTGTAGGCTCTGTTTCAGAGGAAATAACTGGCCTTCCTTGCCTCTGAGCACTCCTTGCCTTAGAAAACCCTATGAAATTTGTGGGGTCACCGTAAATTGACACGCAACACGGAAGCACACGGCAGACACACAGAACCCCAAGGCCTTCAGCTACTGTGCTGCAGAGGTTATGCCAACCTTTTGCAGTTTAAACCCTGTGCCTTTGGGTCTCTAACGCAACTTTTATTTCATGCCAACAATTTCCAAATAAGGTTATAAGCAGGGGACTGGGAGCAGCCACTTCCATGTAAACAACGATTCTGTTAAATTGAGGTGCTGGTCATGGCAGAACGTGCATGGACCGCCCGTGGTTGAAGATGCTCATAAGCAGGACTTCTGTGAGCGTGCCACGGGGGCACAGGTTACAGCAGTCCTGCAGAGCAGTCCAGTGTTGTTAAACTCATTTTTCAGGAGAGGAGAAAATATCGACGTGCAGTGCAGTTCAGTGTAGTGAATATCTCTGGTCTATTTCTTTTAAAGAAGTGGTGATGGGAAAAAATGGCTTTGGTAGAAGTGGTAAGAAAATAAAGGTTGACGTCAGCTGTACAAATTAATAGAAATAGTAGATCCATTATGGCAGAACTATCACTAGTTATACACATACACATTTTGCTTGTAAACACACACATATGTTCTACTTGCCAGTGTCTTCATTCCCCCTTTAATCTAAATAACGTCAGAAAAATGCATGCTGCCGAGTTGCCATGTCTTAAAATATTTACAGGTATTTCAGTTAACATAATTTCCAAGTAAAAAGCGGGATGTGTTTGCATACAACATTTATATGCCTCTAAAGTGCACTTTGCTGAATTTTCCGCACTAAAAATTTCCAGTTTGACTACTTAAGGCTATGAAGGAATGGAGAAAAAAGATCCAGATATATTTATGCAGCATGTAAAATTAGCCTGACATCCTCCTTGTCGGTTTTTATTTAATAAATGTAAGTCAAACAAACATGTTAAATCAAGCCTCCAGTGGCTTTGCGCAGTGGAAAACCTTCTGCAAAACCCACTTCACTCAAACTGAGGCTGCTTAGGGGTTCCCCTGTCCCACGCCCGCCAACATTTTGGAGAGGAAAACCAGGACACGGGTAACCCAGCAACCTCAAGGGGTGGTCACGATGGCAAGAGCAGGAAAACTGGGAAGACAGAGGACTCCTGAGGCCTGTCCCTGTCCAATTTGGACCGTCAGAGGGTGTGCTATATTTGGGCTACCCTACAGGCAGAGTTTTAACAGCTAATAGCCCCAGAGAGAGGGATGCTCTGTGAAGAAGCAGACTCCCCAAAGAACAGGTAGAGTTTAGGCTGAGACATGCCTCTGCAATGTTGTCTTCCAATCCCTCTCCCACGTGGGATGAGATTAAAAGCTGGCTCAAAGACTAGCCTTCCCATGTAGTTTTAAGCACTAGGATTTCTCATTTGGGAAACCCATTAGCATTCAGCCCTTTATAAAAGCAGCTATCCAGTTTTCTTAATGTGCTGCAACACCTGAATTTCTTCTCTGCCTTTTCTGATGAAAAAACTCACAGAATCCTAGAGCTGGAAAAGACCCCAAGGGCCATCCAGTCCAACCCTCTTCTGACATGTAAGAAGACACAATCCAAGCACTCTTAACAAATGGCCATCCAGACTCTGCCTAAAAACCGCCAAAGAAGAAGGAGACCCCAGCACATTCCACTGAGGCAGCAATGGGTTCCACTGCTGAACTGCTCTTACCATCATGAAGTTCTTCCTAATGTTTAAATGGAATCTCTTTTCCTGAAGTTTGAATTTCCATTGCTCCTTGTCCTAGTTTCTGGAGCAGCAGCAACTAAGCTTGCTCCATTTTCCATATGACATCTCTTCAAATATTTAAACATGGCTATTGTGTCCCCTTTTAACCTTCTCTTCTCCAGGCTAAACATACCCAGCTCCCCAAGCCTCTCCTCAGAGGGCTTCATGGTTTCCAGGACTTCTACCATTTTGGTTGCCCTCCTCTGAGCACGTTCCAGCTTGTGCATATCCTTCCTGAACTTTTGGTGGCCAGAACTGGACACAGTATTCCAGATGGGGGGTCTGGCCAAAGCAAATAGAGTGGTACTATTACTTCCCTTGACCTAGACTAGAATCCTATAAATGCAGCCCAGAATTGCATTTGGCTTTTTAAGCTGCCGCATCACGCTGCTGACTCATGTTCACTTTGTGGTCTCCTGCCTGGTTACTCTTGTGCCTCTGCTCTAAACCAGCTCAACACGTGCTTTGACCAGCTGTGAATTTTCTCTTGTTAAATTTTGAACAGAGAAGAGATTTTCATCACATTCATTTCCTTTATGTACTTGATGTATATCCTGCCTTTCTCTCAGCTTGGGGCCCAAGGCAGCTGCCAGTAACAGAATAAAACAAGGTACCATTGTTTAACAACAAGGGGGAAAAAACCCTCATAAAACAAACAAGTCTGTTAAAGACACTCAACAGAAACAACTTAAAATATTTAAAACGCAACTGAAACGTGAAAAAATTAGCATACCATATGAGAAGTCTTAAGTTGATGGCAGAAAGGCAGCAAGGACGAAGCCAGCCTATAATCCTCGGGAGGGGAATTCCAGTGCCTAGGAGCCACCACTGGGAAGGCCCTGTCCACTTTTCCCCCGATATCTATTTATTTATTTCGTCTGTATGCTGCCTTTCTCCCAGAGTGGGGCCCAAGTCGGCTTGCAGAGACAGTCAATTAAAAAACGTTCCCAATAAAATTTAAAAACAATTAAAATCATTGGATAAAACAGTATACAATCATTTTTAAAGCAAACAAAAGTTAAAAGAGAAAAATAAAGCACGCCAAGAAAAGCTTCCCTAGTCACACTTTCAAAGTCTGCTTGAACTAAAAGGCCTCTGCTTGCTGGTGGAAGGAAAGCAGGGAGAGGAGCAGCTGAAACTCCGCGGAAGGGAGTTCCAGAGGGTGGGAGCAGCCGTGGAGAAGGCCCTGTCTCCCGGGTCCTCCACAAGCAAGCCTGGGAGGGTGGTGGGACCGACACAGAGAGCTCTCCCCTGGCAGGTTTGTTATGGGGGAAGCGGGCTTTCGGACAGTCTGGACCTAAGCCACAGAGGCCCAGAAACAAACCAGGAGCTGCTGAAGCCATTTCAACAACGATGAGCGACGATGTGCTCCCTGTTACTGCGTCCCCGTAGCTGGGCCTGGGAGACGGCAGGGCGAGGCGCTCTTTGAGCGTTGGACTACAAGACCAGGGCACGATTCCCCACTTGGCCATGGAAGCCCACTGGGCGACCTTGGGCACGTCGCACACTCTCGGCCACCAGAAAAGCTTGTGATAGGGTCGCCTTACGGTCACCATAAGTTGTAAACGACTTGAAGTCACACAGCCACAGCCACAACAACTGTGCCTGGGCAGGGTGGGACTGAGAGAACGGCCTCTCCTGAAGATCTCATCACTCAGGAAGGCTTACATGGAAAAGGATTCACACACCACACTGATCACGTTGCAGGCGCTCCCAGCGACACTCCACGCAATGCCGCCCGAAGCAGGGCAGCTTCCAGGGCCGCCAGGACGCCTACCGGGCTTTCCCTGGCCCCGGCGGGCGGTGCGCGGCTTCGGCCGCCTCCTCCCAGCCGGCGAAGGGGTCCGCGGGCAGGGCTGCTCCACTCCGGGCAGAGGAAGGGACTGTACCACCTCAGGCGTCCCAGAGGCCTCTGGAAAGCTCCGGCCTCACTTCAGTGGCCCAATTCGCGTTAGAGCCCACTTGCGAAGAGAGGCGCCCAAAAGAAAGGCACCACGGAAACGTTTTCAAGAAACAGATACGCCCCAGACTTCCTGCCCGCGGAAAACTAAGACTGGACAACGTGGTTTAGACCATGTGGCTTCACCAGATACTGCTGAACTGCAACACCCAGCGGCCAAGGGTGAGGACTGTTGGGGGTTGCAGTCCAACTGCAGCGGGAGAGTTGTAGGACTCCCACCCAGAACTCGGAACCTCTCTTCCCGAGGCGCCGCCTTTCCACCTGAGGCGCGTTTGTCTCTCGTCCTCCCCCAAACGCGGCCCCGAGCCGAGCCCCCGCTGCTCCGACCGCCTCGGACGGCAACACCCGGGAGCGGCAGGCGCGTGGCCGGGCGGCGAGAGGGGCGCCGAAGGGGAGACGCCGCTTACCTGGAGACCTTTCCCGGAGGCCCCTCCACCGCTGGCAGAAGGAGCGGCGCCCCCGGCCGGCCCCTCCGGCGCGCTCCATCCTCCGCCCGAACAGCAGCCGCTCTCCCTGGCGGCCAGGCGGGCGGAGGGACCGGCGGACGGACTCCGCCCCGGCCCTCCCTCCGCCGCCTCCCGGCCCCCCTCCCCTCCCCTCCCCTCCCCTCCCCTCCCTGGGAGAGCGGCCCGCGGAGGGCGCGGAGGGAGCGGGGGGGAGCCCCGGGGAGGGCCTGAGGCGCGCGGCGTCTGGGCGCAACGCAGCGCGGGAGGGTTTGGGAGAGGAAAGCCTCGCAAAGAAGCCCCCCGAGTCCCCGGGTGGGACCTCCTTTGCGCCCGGGGAAGCGCCCGCCGATCCCGAAGGGCTGATTGCGGAATCCTCGTGTTGGAAGGGACCTTCAGGGGCCATGCGGGAATTCCCGGGTAAAGCGCCCTGGAGAGATGCCCATCCCGCCTCTGTGTAAGCCCCCCAAAGAAAGCGAGGCCGCCCACCTGTTCCACCGTCAAACGGCAGTTGGAGCGGAGAGGTTCCTCGTGGCGTCCCTTTCTTGGCGGGGTCTCTCACTAGTCCCTGGAGCCGCAGCAAACAGCCTTGCTCTCTCTGCCCTATGACCTCCTTTCAGATATTTGGAGATGGAGATTTCTTACAATGCCTCTCAGACGCCTGAACAAACATGAACCTCAAAATGGCAGAGGGGTCCAAACCCTCCCATGACTAAACTAGGGTGGGCTTAGCCCCTCTCCCCCTGACCAAATGGGTCCTGTTAAACTGACCCCCCACAGAGAGGGTCGGCTGAAGATGCCCACCTGCAGCAAAACCAAAGAAGTTCTGGGCCCCTTGGAGACTCACTGGTTTTACTAGATGAGGGGGCACATCCAGACTGATGGAGAAGTCCCCAGTTTTGCTTCTGTTCTTTATTCTGGATTAAAAAGAAACTGCCTTGGGGAACAGGTATAAAAAATCTCAGATGGCACTGGGAGCTGACAGAAAATGTGTGTGGATCTCTAAAATAAAACCAGAAAGAACAAGAACAAAACCTGGGACTTTCTGGTCTTTCAAACCAGTCTGGATGGAGCTGCCATGGACTGCAGATAAAACGAAAGTGCCCTTGGGTTCCAGTCCATGAAGCCTTGTTCTGCTTCAAAGAACCTCTTAGGCTTGAAGATGCCACAAGTCCTTCTGTTGCGGATGATGAAGCGTTTGGAAACCGAATGGAGCAGGTCATGGCCGAGGGTGGGGAGGAAATCACCTTCCCCTGCACTGCTGGGCCAGGAATGAAAATTCTGCCCCTCTCCAAAAGAGACATGTGATGTTTTGGAGCTGGGTGGCTGGCTTTTTCACTGCTTCTGAGAAAAGAGAATTTCTCATGACTTGGAAAGTTTGAAGTGGGTTCCTGAGCAGCTGCTGTTAAAAGCTTGCTTTCTTTACCGGTTGCCCCACAAAGTGCCCTCACTGCAACACTGTCACTGCCCTGTCAACGTGTTATGCTCAGGGCTCGTCCAAGACTCGGGTTGTCAGTGATCAACAATGAATCATTGGCAGCACTTAATTAAGTGGGAGAAGAAGCCAGGGTAGTGTGGCGGTTGGAGCACTAGATTACCACGACCTGGGAGAGCAGGGTTCAGTTCCCCACTTGGCTGTGGAAACCCGCTTGGTGATCTTGGGCAAGTCACATTCTCTCAGCCCCCAGAAAACCCCATGATAAGTTCACCTTAGGAAACAACTTGAAGGCACACAACAACAGCAACAAATCCTAAAACAAAGGACTGCGGATTAAATCCGAATACCTTAGGAATGAAGGCAGAGAGGAACGGACTGTGGCTTTCTAGCCAGGAATTCTAAGTACTTTCTAATTGCATCTGTTGTTATGAGCCGACAGGCCAATGCCAATTTCTAGAGACCTTCTCTTAGACTTTTCTTGGCAGGATTTATTCAGAGGAGGTTTGTCGTGGCCTCCCTGTGAGGCTGAGAGAGTGGGACTGCCCAAAGTCACCCCCGCCTGTGGATTTCTGTGGCTGAACCTGGGTCTGCAGAGTCCTTGTCCAGTGCTCTAACCACTAACCCTGCTGGTTCATGCTGGGTGCTTTTGGTTTTTCCTTGAAGTCAGGCGCATCAAGACTCAGCGGGTTTATTTTTAACAAGGATGCTTGGGAGAAAGTCAGCCCCCGGATGACTCACTGCCAGAAAGAGAGAGAGCAGCAGGGAGCACATGTCTGACCACAGAAAGGAAGCAAGGCAGGAGATTTCCTCTGGTGGGTGCCTCCAGTTCTCAGAAATCAAAACCATTTCAGCTTCTCCTTTCTTGCCCTTCACTAAGTGGCAAGAAACACCCCCTCGTCTCTTCTAAAAATCCCCCCCATCCAAAATCCCATCGCACCCACCCAGCAACATCCCAAAGCACCATTTAATGAAGCCCAAACACACCCACCCCTCTGCCTGGGGATTTCACATCACACAGAATTATTCAGCAGCAGCAACACTTGTGTGTCTGGCTAGAAAGTAACCACAAGAAATGCTCTTAAGACACATTTTTTCCCTCTTGATTGCCATGTAATTTTGGATGGGTCTGGAATCAGGAGGTTAAAAACTCACCATTTCCCAACAAAAAGCTAAACTAGTACCCTGGCTGGTGTCTGTGCCAGGCCACAGAGCCACTTGAGCAAAAAAGTTTGCCATTTATGAAATCACAAGAGCTAAAAAGCACATGACCCTCCGCGAACGCTCATAGATACTGACCAAACAGAAAACAACTCCACATGGGTTGCGTACGGCACATCATGTGAGGTGGAAGCAAAACATACATTTCTGGAAATGAGAGAACAGATACTGCAGGAGCAACAAAACTCTGGCAGAACCTGTTTCACAAATGCAACTCCTTACATTCTTTAGAAGCATCTTTTCTTCTTGGCAATAGCAAATCCAACAGAAATGCAACATCAGCATCTACAGGGGAAAAATAATTCCACTGCACAATTATTGCAGTCTGCTTTCATTTTGATTGCCACAGATTCAGTGGGTCCTAGGATTCATAGTTTAGTGAGGTACTTAGTGAGAGCCAGCATAGTATAGCGAGAGCTAGTATGCCATAGGGATTGTTAGACTGTGGGAGACCAGAAACCTCCTCAGAATGAATCTTGGCAAGAAAGCCCTGGGATCGGGTCCCTATTAAATCAGGGTTGAGTTGGAAGCACATAACAACACAACAGCTGAGGTACTAAGAATTCCCTGGCCAACTCCTCTGAACTACAACTCCAGAACATTCTGGTACAGAATTCTAAGTACCCCTTTGCCAAACTACGAATCCCAGGATTCCATGAGATGGAGCCACAGCAGCTAAACTGGAATCATAGCACTATATTTGTGTAGTGTATGGTAATTCCTGAATAAACTATCATTTTTTAAGGTACATTTGGTTTGCAACTTACATCGTGTTGCTATTGTCTATGCTGTAGGCAATCTCCATAGGCCTGATTTCTATTTGTTTAATATTTATAAGTGCATGTTTGGGGTGAATGACGTGCTCTTTAACTCCTGAGATTTGTTTGTATATGTAACTTTGTCCTTCTTGATTGTCGGCTTTTATAAAAGGCACAGGACCAGGGTTCAAATCCCTGCTCTGGCACGGAAGCCCTGTAGGTGACCTTGGGCAAGTCACGCTCTCTCAGCCTGAGCAGAGGACAAGGGCAAGCCCCCTTACAATTCTTCTTGCCAAGAAAACCCCAGCAGAGGGTCAGCAGCACTCGGAGTCAACTCGACAACCACAAAGACGGCTTAGGAGCTGGACTTCAGCTTTTTACAATGGGTGAAAAACCTTGACAGAAACTGGGAAACCACCAACCTCTCGTGTCATGAAGATGGGAGCTGGGCTGTCTGGGCCAACAGGGGCCTCAGGAAGGCAGGATGCAGCCCCAAAGCCTCCCCACAGCCAGGGAAATAGGGAGAAAGATGATAATGCACTTAAGCATGGGCAGAGTGCCTTCCCCTCGATGCTGCGTGCTGAACACCATGGAACAACACTGGCTAGAGCTTCCAGGCTGGAGAGAGGAACTGGTGGCCAAGGGGGCCCCATGTGACAAAGCAGGCTGCCTACAAGCTGACCGTTCATGATGAAGGCCTGTACTTATCTCTCCCCAGTTGCTGAAAGGGTGGAAAGGCACGCGGACGGGAGGAACAATCCACCCACTGACCTCCTCCGGCCAGGAACAAAAGCTGGCCTTCCAAAGCCATTCGCTGCAGAGCACCAGCCAGCTGTAGGCTTTCCAGGATTATTTTTTTTACTGTTCTTGTTTACCTCCCAAACAATAGATTGGAAGTTGGGTTAATATCACTGAGGAAGAGGAAGGAGAGGAAAAGGCGGGGAGGGGTGGCTGCAACCTTTGGTCTTGAATGGGACTCCACTGGAAAGGGCAGGAGAAGCGGAACAAGGCGGAACAGTTCATGAAAGCGAAGAGCAGCCAGAGGGGAGTGGAGAAATGGCACCCTCTTCTGGGGAAAGTGGAAGACTTCTATCATTTTCTTGACAAGCCAGGAGACGCCTTGCAGCAGCTTAGTGGACACAGCTCTCAATAATGCATCCCGTACATCAGTGCAATTGCCCTGATTGGGAAAAGTCTGCACGTGGCATACTTAAACTTTCCTGAACCCTGTGTGTTGCAACTGCACATCACTGTAAGGTTCTTCACAGTTTGGACACTATGCCGTGCAGCAACCAGTAGTAGTTTCCAACAACCGTTGTGTAGCTGGTGGGGGGAGAGCAAAATGAAGGCATTGCTCCCCCAGACAGGACCTATACCCACCCCATGACTTCTTCCCTCATTCCCCAAACTTGCCCATGTACGGTATTTTTGCCTGTTGCTGTGAGTTAATTTGTGTGAAAATTAATAAATATGAAATTTGGTAGCTGAGTAGGATCAGCACTTGTTAATACGTGGGTGGGAGACCCCCAGAAAGGGGGCAGCGACCTCCAAGTAGGGCTGGGAAGGAAGGCTGCCTGAAACCGTGACAGCGAGCCATCTGACTGCTGGTAAAAGTCAACAACCCAGGACTGGATGAGCCAAAGCTCTCCTTGGTAGAAAGCCCTGATCAGTAGACATGACCTAAGAACAATAACCATAACACCCACCAGCAATGGTAGCTCCAAGATCTTACCTATGAGAAGAGCAAGGCAGCTGCTTCTGCAACAGGAGCCAGAAGAGAACCGAGCATCTTCTTTGCAAAGGAAAGCAGCCGGTTGCAGGGCAGACTACGGTCCTCTGCAGGCGCAGACTATCCGTTTCATATCAGTTGATATTTTGGAATATCGATTCCAGAACAAAGCATTCCTCGGCTAAGATGTCATCTGTGAGCACCCTTTTAAAACTGCTTTGTCTCCTCTCTTGATCCTACATCTTTCAGAACGTTGCAATTCAGTCCGCGTGTGATCACTGCAAGAACCACTTTCATACTTTCCGTTTGGCTGCCTTTAACAGAGGAAGTCTGGCATCAGGCACCCATTAAGCACAGACAGGCAATCGGGAGAGAAAGCCGGCCAGCTGGACCACAACCCTGGTGAGGCCCGAGTTCGGTTCCCTGCTCGGCCATGGAAACCCACTGGTCAACCTTGAGCAAGTCACACACTCTCAGCCCCAGAAAACCCCTTAGGCTCACCTAATTCAGAAATAACCTGAAGGCACAGAACAACAACCACAACAGGCAATGGGAAACATATTGGTTAAGGATAAGCAGAGGACTTTTTTTCTGGCTGTGGTCATGGAAACAACACACCAAAAATCAAAACAACAAAGATCAGTGGATGAATCTGATCACTTCATGCCTCCTTTCCACACAAGCATAGAATTGTGTGTGAAAGACGCAGAATTCAGCATCATAAACATCCCATTTTGGACAACCAATATGTATGATTTCTTTTTAAAAAATGAAGCAGACTCCTAGTCCTCATGCCACTGTAGAAGAGCCTGAAACAACAAGCCTCACAAGCCAGAAGGGCTTACAGTGTCACCCTTTCAGCCGGCTCCTTCCTCCTTCCTCTGGGCTACCGAGAGGCAAGAAACACGGCAGTCCTCACAAACCCTTACCTGGGAGTAAGTCCCCATGTAACCCAATGGGAGTTACCTCTGAGTAGGTATGCACAGGTTTGCTCCATACATTATACAAATCGGCCAAGCGCATTTTAAACATTTGACTTTTTGTGGAGTTGAGATTCTTCTGAGTTTATAGCTTGGTGCGTAGTTTATAGCTTATTTTGCTCTGGGCATACAGAGAGCCAGCGTGGCGTAGCAGTTTGAATGTTTGACTGTGCAATAGAATCCCTGCGTGGCCATGCAAACCCCACAGGTGACATTAGGCAAGTCACACTCTCTCAGGCTCAGAGGAGGGCAAAGGTAAACCTCCTCTGAACAAACCTTGCCAAGAAAACTCCATGATAGGTTTACCTTAAGGTCACCATAAGTTGCAGATGACTTGAAGCCACACAACAACACACCAGAGACTTGGCAACAGATGGATGAAGAAAAAGGAAGCAAGACTTACCCACATCATCCTTGCCTTCTAGTAGTGTGTAGCACTGTAAAACAACAACAATAACAACAGCCATAAATTTATTCAGTTCACTGCAGTCTATGATGCATAACATTTTTTGCACAGGTTAATTCCTGAAGGGCAAATAGCTTTTTGAAAACGCACTTTTTTATTATTTTCTTGCAGCAAGGAGGAAAATAATAAAAATATTCTTAAGGGAAAGAACAAAACTTGCAAAGATATGTGTCCTCAAGGATTAGCTCACCCTGAAAACCTCTCCCAGCTGCAAATCCACTGGAGACAGCCATGCATTTTTTCCATTAGATCTGCTGTGATATCTTGCTTTTGGGAGAAGAGCAAGGACTTGTGTTGTCACGTTCAGGCCCACAACCCATGGCTTTACAGAAGGCCATCCCCCCTCCCACATTTTGCATGCAGTTCATTTTCTAGACTGTAAAGAAAAATCAGTGAGGGGGGCAAGATTGAAATGGACACTAGAGAAGACTAGATTTTGACTTTAAAATTGACTGTGGTGGGAGAAATTAAAGGGAACAAGAAAGAAACTGATGGAAGAAAAAATAATCACTTTTTTCCACACGGAGTATAGATACTCAGAAGTCCATGGAATCCAGGTTAAGTTTCCTTGGAAGTCTCTCAAGAAAAACAAAAGCAAATCCTGCCTGCCAGCCACGGCAATTCCTGGCCAGTAGGGGCCACTTGTGAGCTTCACCTTTCAGAAGTTACATCTTGCACTCCAACGTGGTCTCCTTCTACTCCTTGCTTGCCCCCTTCCTCATTACATTTCCTGCTTTTTCTCTGAGAAAACCTTGGATGCTATTTTTCTGTGATCTTGCTTCTGCCTCTCAGCAGAAGCAAGATCGACAGAAAAATAGCATCTAAGGGTTGGAAGCGACCATTCCACTCTGGAACAGCTCTAACCATGAGAAAGTTCTTCCTATGTTTAGATGGAATCTCTTGTGATTTGAATCGCTTGCTTTGTATTCTGCTTATCACACAAGGCAGGTAAATCACAATTGCAACAAGATAACAGCCTCTTTGGCTGGGACGTAGTCCATGGTGTCATTCCTCTTCTGTTGTTCTCCTGGTGAGCAACCATTTGAAAAAGCCCTTCTTTCATTAACACACACACAAAAAAAACACAATGATGTCCACTGTGAAAGAAACACTTTCCAAACAGTCTTCCACAGGGAGAACAACAGAAAAGGGATAATGCACAAAGAGCTCACAATAAGACATCACTGCAGGAAAATTTGATTTCATGCCCGGTTGCAATGTGGATTGCAGCTCAGTTGAGAAACAAAAAGGGAAGAGGGAGGCTGCAGTTGAAGTCTTTTTCTCTCACTAATCAAAAAAATCCCAGCCCTGTGGCCTGTGACCCATGGCTCTATTACATTGGATGGTAGCTGACAAAAAGATACGCAGGCCAGGAGAACGTTCTGCAGTTCAGCCAAGATTTTCACTAGCAGCTCTGCCAAATTCTATGAGAAAGTTTTTTCCTTCTTCCTGTGAATCTCTCCCTCTCTGTCGCCCCCCCAACACTCTCCCACCCAGCTTTCCAAGCTCCCTTCTTCATCAAGACAACAGGCATCCCTTTGATGATCAAGATAGCCGGTCACAGTCTGCGCAAAGTTCTTTTGCGTCTCAGGGATTTGGGCTGATGCCCCTGGCAGGAAAGAAAGAGAGAGTGGCAGCTGTCCTGTTTCCACCACTTAAAAGCTGCCACAGCAGGGGGTAGGCAAGGGGAAGCAGAAGCAAACATTTTTAAATGCCATGCCCGGAGCCAAAACAGAGGCCCTCCAGTCCTAGCACAAAGGAGCCGAAAGGGAGCCAGGATGCTGCTAGGTTGGATCCCCCAACATTTCAAAGATGAAAACTGGGACGTGTGTGCCCAAGCGGCCAAGCGGCGGCAAAAACTGTTAATAAGGAAGAAGAGGCAAGCTAGGAGAACCTGCAGCAGTTTGCTTTTGCCTGAGCCAACTGGGAAGGACGAGCTTCTGCACTGTTCTCCCCTCTCCCCACTTGGAGCTCAATTTGCAGCAACTAAAGTAAGTGGAGGACAAAGGAAGAAAGGAGGAGGACGAGAGAGAAAACGGGACATTTTAAAAGCGGCTGGAAAAGTGGGACAGCAGAAGGTTATCTGTGACAATCCCTGCAAATCGAGAGAGCTGGAGGGTGTGCAGCTTTGCATGAGATGTCAGGAGGGGCCAGACGGTTGCCCTGCAGAAGATTCCTCCCATGAGCCAGAAAGAAAAATGCTCCCCATGGTATGTGGGGAGTAAGCCACTCTTGAGAGTCCCTGTGTGGGATCAGGCCAAAAACCTCCACATGTTTTCGGCATTCCTTGTCTTCACACTCAGTGGGAGGCCCTTCTTGAGTCTCCAGAGGCCTTGGAGAAGTTTAGGAATGTCTTCTTCTAATGAATTCCACTTTCCCACAGGCCACTGGGGACCCTTCTTCCCATCCAGGGCTCAGGGATACCATATGGGAAGAAGCACTGAGCGCCACGGGCCTCTATGCTGTTTCTCTCCAGTGAAAAACCCGAGTCACGTGCAGCCACAGCAGAGCGACCCCAGAAATCGGGCCAGATCTGGGAGGCCCAGTCAGGTGGAGTTGGTGGCAGTTTTGAGGGGAGAACTACTAAAATCTGTGGCAAGTTCAAGAGGGGCACCCTGCCTTCTGCAGGTCTCTCCCACCCTTTTCTCTGGTTTCAGTCTTCAAAACCATCAGCTTTCCAGCAACAGAATGCCAGCTTTGTTTCCAAATTTCTGGCACATATTTAAAGAACCCACTCATCCCATTTCCAAACCACCCAGTTTACAACCTAAAAACAGTAATAATATTTTAAGCCAGGGAAGTGGCGTAGTTTTCCCTCTTCCGTCTTCCTGTCCATAAGGAAACTCTGGTTTTCTTCAGAGGGACACATCGCCTCCCGCTTCAGCTTCACCCCGAATTAGCTTTGTTACTGTTGTTTTGTTTGATACCAACCATTTGCATTCTTATGGGACCTTGGAGAGGAAGGCAAATATCTTGCAACTGCAATAGTGCTTTGGGACAGTTTGGGGGCTGAGTGGAGGCCAAAAATCAGATTTTCTGGGGGTCTTGGGGGCCACAGAACATACTGGGGGCTGCATACAGCCATGGGCCATACCTTCCCCACCCCCAAAGAGAAAAACATGAGCTGGTTCCCAGCTCAGTGAATCTCTCTTTATTCTGTCCTGATGACCCACAGCTGTCTCCTATAGTCTTGCTGTCATTGTTTCCTCATCCTGATAAACAGCTATCCTTACCCCCCAACCCCATCTTGCAGGATGTTCGGGAGCATTTTCCATCCCACCGTTGCATCTGCAACACCTGCGTTGGGAGGTCGCCAGCTCCCAGCTCTTCTTCCAGACCGTTGAAGTAAGGATGTAATTCCTCACCGATTTTTTTCTCAAAAGAAGCAGTGAGCAATTTTAGCAATTTTCTTCCTGCTGCGAGAACAGCACTGTTTTCAAAGCCTATTCGCATTCTGGGACTCATTCTCGTTTTGCACCCAAAAAAGGCTGCTTTCTGCACATTGAGCAGCATTTTCTGGGCAGAAAATATTTCCATGCAGAAATTTTATTTTCTGTGCAGAAAATGCTGCTTTCTGATCAGAAAATGCTTTCCACTCAAAAAGAACCATGTGTGAATTATGCACAAAATGCATCCCAAACTGCAACGATTTTCATCCATTCAGGATTCTCCTCATTAGGGTTTAGAACATGCTTTTTGTGTCCTTTTTTGTGAATATTTTTGAATATTCTTACCATCCTTACACTGATGTGAAATCTGCACGTGGGCAGAGAGCTCTTACACTTCACCTCTGGCTTGGGTATTTGGAAAGGCAGCACACACCCGGGGCCGCCAAAACCATATTGCCGTCTCTCTGGACAGCCAATGCTGCTGAAGGCATCTGAGGGGCAGGAAGTTGATCTGTGCCACCGGCCCCTCCTCAAGACCAAGACCACCGTCTTGCCAGGTTTGCGTGGCCCATAAAGGTAGCTCCATACAGCCGGACTCGTCTCTAAGTAAAGAGACAACGCCTAAGCCCAGACACCTGCCGACTGAGACAGGCTCCGGATTGTTTTGCGACCCTCAGATTTCTTTCAGCCTGAGAATCTGGGCAACTACAGTCCAGTTCTTCCCTTGCACGCTCACCGGTGAGGGAGCGGGTCATGCTCCAAGAAAGCGCCTCCTGAACTAAGTCTTAAAGCTAATACAGCCTTCTCTCTAAAATGCAAACAGAATCCATCACAAATCCTTCCCGGTCTGCAAATATCTCCCTTTCCTCACAGAGGGGCAGAATTGCCTCTTAGACTGTTTACGGTTAACTTGCAGAGCTTCAAAATTATAAAACCAGGCAGCTGTTTTTGTTGTGCGGTTTAAAATCTGTCAAACAGGAAAAAGAAATCGAGAAAGGCGTGAAGGTGTGGGGGGGGGTCTCCTGGTCGGTTTCCAAAACCGAGCTGCCCCCAGCAACAAAGCAGAGACGTTCGCAGGAAGGGAAGCCCCACGCAAGGGGGGGCCGGCGGGGAGGGATCCCCACGGGGCCCCAATACCCTCCCGCACGCGCACGCCTTCCCGCGCCGCCGCCGCCGCCGCCCGCCCTCCCTCGGGCGCCTCACCTTGGCTCTTCGGAGGCACGCCCAGAAAAGGTCCAGGAGCGGCATCTCGCGGCGAAGACCCCGCGGGCTTCCCAGAGCCAGCTCGGCGGCGGCGGCGGCGGCGGCGGCGGCGGGCCCAGGGTCTCTCCGGCGGCCCCGGGCGGAAGGCTCCTCTCCCGCGGCTCCCCGGGCATCGGGCTCCCCGGCGGCGCCGCCTCTCCCTCCGGCCGACGGGGCAGGAAGGGGAAAGGCGAGGGCGCCGCCGCCGGCGCTGCGGAGAGCGAGCCCTCCTCCGGGCAAGGAGGGCTGGGCGAGGCGGAGGCGGAGTCCCGCCGATTCAAACCCCGCCGCACCGTTATTCCCTTGGCTGGAGAAGGGGCCGCGCGGATGCCCGCCGCCTTCCCGGAGCGTTGCCAGCCCTGAAAGCCGGGCGGGGGTGCGCGCGCGCAAAGCCCGCAGCTTTCCTTTCCGCTTTCTTTCCTTAACGCGCCCCGTTCAGACGGACGGACGGACGGACGGGAGGGAGGCGGAGGCGGAGGCGGAGGCGGAGGGCTCAGTGGCCGCCTCGCCCGGAGACCAGCTGGCGGGAGCCTCCGCTTTCCTCGCCGCTCTTGCGGACCCCGGGAGCCACCGAGGGCCGCCCGCACTAGCCTGGCACGGAATCACAGAAATTAGAGTTGGAGGAGACCCCCGGGGCCGTCCAGGCCAAGCCCCTGCCGCGCAGGAACACCCGCGAGGCACTCCCTTTGACAGGCGGCCGCCCAGCCGCTGCGTAAAAGCCTCCAAAGAGGTACAAGCGGAGTACCGGCAGGCCGTGTCTGCGTCCGAAGGAGGCTCCCGGGCAGCCTCTTCCGCTGCCCACAGCCCTGACCGTCAGGACGTCCTTCCTGAGCTCCCGGCGGAATCTCCCTTCCTGCAGCTTGCATCCAGTGCTCCTTGTCCTGGGCCTAGTGCTATGAGCCCGGAGGAATCCCGGGGGTTGCAGTTTAGGGGGGCCCTTTAGAATCCTCAGCCCCAGAGATCTTGGGCCTCCTTAGGAAACGGCAAACCCCAGGATTCCACAGGATGTTGAAAGTGGAATAATAGCACTATAACAGGCTAGTGCGGAAATGGCCTGAGTCAGGCCTCCATCTCGTGTTTGGGGACCCCGGAGGACAGGAGCAAACGGGCCCTGTGCTATATTACGGGGCACATGTGCTTTCAAGTAGCCCCTTGGCTTATGGCAACCCCACACATCTCACGGGGTTTTCTCAGGCAAGGAATCCACAGAGATGGTTTTGCCGATTTCTTCCTCTGAAATACAGCCTACAGCATCTGGTGTTCATTCATGGTCTCCCATCCAAGTACTAACCATGGCTGACCCTACGTAGCATCCAAGATCAGATAGGACCTGGCGCCTTTAGGGTATTTGGGGTGTATCTTTTTGAAATCTAAACCCTGTTTCTAAAGGCTCGATTGCACGAAGGCACTGCAGTGCTAGAAATTTGGACTGGAGGAAAAATTCATCTGGGAGAAGACTTCTGATTTGGGGACAATGCCCTCATTTTGCCATCTCGCCTCCCCCCATAGCCACACTTCTCCCCACCAGTGGGCGTCTCTGCATCTGTGAGAGTGCCAGTTTTGGAGGAAAAGGGTGGGATGGTATTTAGGGTTGCCGCTTTGAAAACTAGACAGGGTTCCTGCAACTTTAATGGCTGTGCAGGAAAGAAAAAAGTGTTTCTTGAAACCTGGTTGCCTCACAAACACCTGCTGAAATTCCCTGTTTTAGGGACATGAGCCTCTCCGGCTTTCAATCTGGCAGCCCTAATACCATCTCCCCCCTTTCCCTAAAACTGGGACACCTGGCAGAATACAAGAATTCACAGCCACTGCCACCTCCTCCCTAATTCATAATAATTTAAATTCTTGGACACTGCCCTGAGTCCCAGGTTTTTTAGGGGGAACGTGAGATGATAGGGTCTTCAGTCTGAAAATTCAGTGTTCTAAAATGATGCTGCTTTTCACAATATTGTTTAATTTTCCCAAAAAACTGTTAAAATAATAATCTTTGTGGGGTTGCCGTTGGCTTTAACCTGTGCTGGGAGGCCTGCAAGGACCCACAGAGGGTAGGAGAAAGACAGGACAGAGATAAAGTAAAACGCCACCGGCCAGTCCATTTCACAGGCCCTCAGCAGCATCGCAGCCAGAAAAGGATTTCTACCAGAATTGCTGCAGAGAACACTTGCGAAGAAGGGAGCCACTAAATAAAGGATGAGAGTTTAAGGAAGCATAGCTTTGTAGTATCTTGAACAGGGAGTCCAAATATAACACTGTGCAATATATATGCAAGCCTCATCTCCACGGCACGGCCAGGCGCCAGCAAAGGGGGAAGAGCTGGTGTCATTTTACACTTTGTATGTCTGTGGGGCCAAGCAGGGTCCTTGGGAGGCGGTTTTTCCCTCTCCTCCCTCCTTAGCCACCCCACCACCAGCTGCCAGGCTCCAGGGTCCCCTCCTACCAGCAAGTTATTCCTGTCCCCCTGCGGGCTGCCGGGCCCCCTTTCCTTGCCCCGGGAGAACTGAGAGCCAAAATATTAATAGCCGCTTGTTTACGGGTGTCTGGCAGCAAAGCTTCTGCCATTTGTCATGCACAACACGGACTGCAACTGCTGTTGTCTCGGGTGCGGAAATCCATTTAAACCTTTCAGGCTTGGGAACGGGGTGAACGTTGTGGCAATGCCAGGCATGAACACGCCTGATCTCTAAAGGACCAAGCTCTTGCTTTCCTAGCCATGGGGGGGGGGGGACAAGAACAGAATACTACTTCTGTGTAAATGGCCAGGGAAAATTCTAGTCACAGGGTGTCGGGGATTTTGACTAATCTCCCCAGCTGCTCATGAGTTCCAAGCTGTCTTTAAACATAACTGGTGTCTTGCAGTTCTGCGTCTTCTTAACCTATTGCCTGGAGGAGAATGCTCTAAGACAGATATCCAACAAACCTCCTCGAATCCTTCTTTGTTGCTGTGTGCCTTCAAGTAGTTTCTGACTTATGGCAATCCAAAGGCAAACTTATCACAATGTTTTCTGAGGCTGAGAGTACGTGATGCACCCAAGATCACCCAGTGGGTTTCCACGGCCAAGCAGGGAATTGAACCTCTGAGGATGGCTAAGAAATTCATGGAGTTGCCATAATTCAACAGGCCACTTGAAGACACATACACACGCACACCTTTACATACCTTCTCAGATGGGATCCTCTGACATTTTCTCAATGGAGTCTCATTTTCACTCCTTTTTTGCATTTGTAATTTTTACTGTTTCTTAGTCTCACATTGCAGTAGTTTGTCACCTATTGTCAGTCTCCACTGCCGTGCATCAATATTCTTTGCTCTACCTGTACACGTGTGTGAGAGAGACACACAATGAGAGAGAGAATATGTGATTGTTTGCAACAACCGACTCACACTGCTCCTCCTTCTATCAGGTAAAAATGTAAGCAAGGGGCAGAGAGTCTTACAGGAGACTGGAAATGCTGAGTCTCCGTGTGCCAGGCAAGCCTGCATGCTTTCTGCTTGGCCTGGCCATTTCCTCGAGGTCAGGCAGCGAGAGGGAGGGCGAGGAGAGCATAAACAGCCTCCTTCCAGAGCAGCCATTCAGGCCTATTAGCACAGAGGGAACAGAATCCCTTTTATTTGCCTCCTACTGAATAGATGCCTTGGAAGGCTGGCGAGGAGAACAGCTTTGAGGGCCTGCGAGAGAAAGGAGCCTACACGGAATGCCAGTCCCCGAGCATCTGGACCGAAGAGGACAGCGAGCCCATTGCCAAGGGAGCAGCCCCGAGTGGCCGGGAAGGCTTCACAGCCGCAAGAAAAGTGCTGGGCCAGCAATTTCAGCCTCAGCTCCTCTGAAAGCCCTATCAGGAAAAGAGTGTGTGTGTGTGCGCGCACTGGAGGTGAACCACAGAATGTGCTGTTGGCATCTTTGGGCATTTCTACACATTCCTTTCCTCCACACCAGACCCACAGTAAGGGTGCAGCTTCATACCACTGTGTTTCGTTTGGGACACGCACAGAGGGCTGTAGCTGCAGGGGGGGTGTATGGGAAAATGTGGGCATTGCCCCCCCCCAAATAACAATTCTGGCCCTCCAGGAGGAGCAGTATTTTAGGTAAAGCACTCTGCACACTAAGAGTCATATTGGGCCATATTTGCATTTGCAAGGGGTGCCTTTACAAGAGGTGCCCCTTTAAGTAGTGAAAGACCTCTGTGTGTCCTAGCATGCGACCTTCCTCACCTACGTATTTTGCATTTGGCGCGTTCTGCTTTGTCATTGAAAGGCAAACAGAAGATTGATTTGCAAGTTGGATTGCTGAGGCATGCAGTTCTGAGGGAATCCCATTACTGGAGGGAAAGATCCACTAATATCAGGGAATGTAGATTCTCCCTAATGTCTAATTTGAGCTCCACTTGTGCCGTTCAAGTGGTTAACAAAATAACTGTATGCCCCATAGTAACATTCCTTTTTCAGGCATTTGGATTCCCTGGCGGGCGTTTGGATCCTGCGATGGCGCTTTCATTTCTTTCCTGCTTTGTCGCTCAGATACAAACTCCCTTATGGGATATCACTTAAAGAGGATTATGCAATCCCCGTCCATGGTTGCCTGCAATTTGCTTCTCCAGCTGCCCTGGCCAGGTCAGATGCTTCTTTATGGCACTGGGTGGCTGCCCGCCACCTGTTCTCCTGGGAGGAAGGAGGAGGAGGAGGAAGCGTTCCCACTGCAGCTCTTGGGCCCTTGGGCCAGCGCCTGACTCTACAAGTGGAAAGCTGATGCAAACGCTCCAGACCAGAAGCTGCTCTCCCCTCCTCCCTCCGCTTGCCAGCCTGGTTAAAAATAAATAGAAACTACTTCCCTGCCCCAGGTCAGCTTCTGCAAGGAAGAGGAAGGCATTTTGCTGGTCTCTAAACCACAGAAGGAGTTGGTTCGGGCTCTGAGAACTGTGCAGAGCTCTGACCTGGGTTGTTGCTGCTCAAAAGTCATTTGTCACCAATCTCCAGTGTGGGTCCAGGATTCTCAACACATTCACAGTCTGCCAGAAAGCAGAGGGAGCACAGCAGCTAAGGTAATGGTGGGCCAAGTTGCCCTAGGAACCCAAATCCTATTGGAACTGTACCTGTCTGTGAGTTCCCTTGTGCATGTGGCTGAACTTTTTCAGCAGCTGCATAGAAGCGTTCAGTTCACAATTGTGATAAGCAGTTTTACAAGTGTCGCTATTTGCAAAGCTCTCAGCCCTACTGCTAGCCTAGGCTAGAGCCACGGAATCAACTTACCTGCATCCTTCCAGAATTCTTCCAGTGGGACTACTCTGGTCAGGAGCAACACACAGGATGGCAGCCTTTGTGCGCTCATTCTTGGATGGCAGGTAACTCTCTGTCAGTACCTTCAATGCACCACTTGATTCCCTCGGATTGCAGAAATGGCCCTCATGCATTATCCCCCACGGCAGGAGGGAGATAAACATTGGCAGGTACGCAATCAGTTGCAGCATAAAGGGTATTTTCAAGAACTGAATATATTTCCAATGCATTTCAGAAAACGAAAGGAGAAGAGGGCAGGCCTCCAGCTAATCAACTGGATTTTTGGCATACAGGTATAGTAAGAAACAGAGTAGCTAATAATAAACATCACATAATGGTAGATGGATTATAGACATAGGGGTATATTACCCATAATATTCAAAGAGATACCCATGGTATGAAGGAATCCCATTGCACCTTAGAGACTAGGAAAATTCCCTTTCCTCCGTCTAAAAAGTGCTGCAATATTCTTTATACCCTTTTACGTTATTTATGGGAGATTTGATTATGTATATCTGCATTTGGCATATTGCTAGAATTATATTGTTAATTTTCAGGGAGGGTTTTTAAAAGGAATTCACAAGAAGAGTGGCACACCACAGCTACTGTGTGACTACACAAGCATATATGTATGTAAGCACAATGTAGGATCAGGGCCAAAATGGGCAGCCTCTTCTGGAAGCACAAGGGATAGGGGGCAAGTGTCTCTTATTATAAGGGATGTCCCCAATTTAGGGGTTGGAAAGTTTGTTTCTTACGAGACTGGTGGGTCTCCCTTATTATAAGCTTTCCCCTTTATTTATGCTGAACAAAACAGCCCAAATCCTGTATTTTGGGGTGTGGAACCTCTATAATGACAGAAATATATGCATAATGCAACACATGAATCCTTTCTCTTTTTTTGTTCTTTCAATTTATGAAAGAAAATGAGGAAGTCACTACAGACCTGCAAATGCATTCATACACACTGATATCCCAGCAGTTTTGATTATCCTGCCCACCACTAGAAAATGCTTGACTTAAAAAGAACCCCTAGAACTCTTATCAAGTTTAAAAAAAAGAAAAAAAGAAAATACAAATGATTTGGGATTGCAATAGATAGATATTTGGGGAACATTTTTATTCTTCATTTGTAGTAACTCATACCCTGCAATGTAAGTTTGCACAATGCTGTGGGTTGACAGTTTGTTTGCACGCTGCAACTGGTTTGCATTTGGCTTCCAGTAACTCAAGCCCACATTCTGATGTTGCTTGGCCACATCTGTTCCCGAACAGATGTGGCCAAATGACATCAGAGTGTGATCAAGATGGGAAAAGTTATTAATGCTAGGAGAGGCTGCAGGAGTTTGCTTTTTGCCTGAGCCCACTGGGAAGGGCAAGATTCTCTTTCCCCCTCTCCTCTCCTCTCCTCCATGCTGATCTATTGGAGAGCAAACTACTTTGGTACTTTGAATTCAGTTTGCAGTAATGGAAGTAATCTGAAAACAAAGAGGGAAAATGCAACGAGGAGAGAGAGAAACTGAGACATTTTAAGAGCTATGGGAAAAGTGGGATGGCAGGGAAAAAACTGGGAACAGCCTTGCCAAAATGAGACAGTTGGAAGGGATAGTAACTTGCAGAAAGCACTGGAACAGGGTGGGGATCATGTTGTCCACTGACTAAATTGTCTGGGTCCCTTTGTCTCCACTGGGTTCCCAAAAGCCAGGACTGGGTGTCCATTTGGGCAGGCAAGTATTGCTCCGAAAATGCCTTGCTGCTTTTCCAGTTGCAATTCCCACTGCGACTGAGAAGGGAGGAGGGAGGGAAAGAATGTAATGTGTATGACAGAAATAACTGAGCGGAGCCAGAAGTGTACTATAAAAAATATATATACGCCACGTAGAGCACAGCACATGCCGAGGGAGTGAGAGCGGCCAGCGGGCAGCAGGCACCCCTCCTGGGGGGAGGGGGGAGGTCAAAGGGAGGCCCCGGTTTTATTTACACACTTTGTCCCTCTCTGCCACCCAGGAGAGGGGCACGTGGTGGAAGAGGGAGCCGGGAGAACCCTGCCTCTCTCACCCATTCAGAAATCTTGGCTGGACCGCTGCAGGAAGTTGTGGGTCTGCTTGCAACCTTAAAACACAAACAGATGCAAAATTAAAAATAAGCCTTGGGACCCCTCCAACTTCTGCACTGGGAAAACTGGAAGCTGTTTTAGGCATGGCGCGCCAGCGGCATCAGTGCCCCTCAACCAAATGTGGGGGTCTCCGAGAGCAGCAGGAGCCAGGTGGGGCTTTGACACCTGTTGCTGCTGCCCCACTGGGACGTGCAGAAAGACAAGGGTTCACCCCCTCCATCACCGGAGAAACCAAAAAGCAACAAATTTGTCTATCCCTCAGAAGGCCTTGAGAGCTTAAAGCCTTTGGTTTAATCCATACCCGCACCGTTTCACAGACAAAACCTGGAACGCACATGGCCAAGCAGGCAAAAGTTATTAACGGGGAAGAACAGACAAGCCAGGACGGGCTGCAGGAATTTGCTTTTGCCCGAGCTGACTGGGAAGAGCAAGAATCTGCTTCCTCTCCTCTCCCCTTCACTGAGTTGAATGGAAACTACTTTTGCACTCCAAACTCTGTTTGCAGTAACTTAAGTAAGCTTGAGGATAAAAGGGGAAAGTGGGAAGAGGAGAGAAAACTGCAGACATTTTAAGAACAGTTGAAAAGGTGGGATGGCAGAGCGTCTGTCAGGGCTCTCCCTGCCAAACCAGGACAGTTGGAGGGTACGGAATTCTCTTAATTTCAGCCTCGTTAGATCCAAAGCAAACCTCCTTCTCCTTAATACCTATAGGGCAGCCAAACACAATGTGATCTTTCTTTGAGCTGGAAGTAACTGTATCTTCTTTTGTGTGAATGCAAATGGGAGAAAAAAATCTGCAATTGTTTCAGTTTAGCTCTGGCGAATTAACCAAAAAGATGTAGATTTTTAAAATATTTCACATAGAAAGAACTGGCAGTCTGAAAAACATCTGTGCAGGTGACAGCCAAACCAAGCCAATCTGCCTCATCCTTCTTGGAGGAGACCCTCACAAATAGCACTGGGGAGCAGCAATTTCTTCCCCAGAATTTTCTGGCTAGATTCTATAGAAGCTAAATTGGTAGCTGTATTAAATAAGAAAACGAAGGCGCTGAATGGAACACACTCTGCCACCACGTGGCTGCAAAAGGTAGTGTGCCAGATTTGCTCCTGTGCTCTGACATTAACTCCAGCAGTGACTCTGAAGAAGCATATGGCAATCCACAAAGGCCTTTGCTAAAATAATATTTATATCTTTGCTTCCTCTTAATGAGACCAAAGGTGTTTCACAGTGCAAGTAAAAACCGAATACAGTTAAAACAATGGTTCATACAGAAGTTAACAACCAATCATGGGGTTTTCTTGGCAAGGCTTGTTCAGAGGGGGTTTGCCATTGCCCTCCTGAGGCTGAGAATGTGTGACTTGCCCAAGGTCTCTGTTGCTGTCCAGTTGTGACAATTGTGTATTGGCATGGGAGCACCTCAGCACATAAGGTAAGGAGCACCAACACACCAGACATTAAAAACCAGCAGTCCCTGGCGGAATTCATTTTGCGGAGGACAATCGTATTCCAACAACCGACAGGCTGTGCTCAACGCCTAGTCTTCATCACACAGGATACTGTAAGTTTGCAATTCCGTGCTGGCTGCTAGCCCATCTCTGTGCCGGCTGAATTCTCAATCGCTGACGCAACATGTATGAAACTTTCCAGCCTTCCGTTTTTATTGGTGTAGGACCTGAGATTGAGCCCAAGGAATTTTTGTACCTGTTTTTTTAAGGTTTCCACAAAGGAAAGAAGCTTTCCGGCAAACTTCAGCCAAGCATTTTGGAGAGGAGCTCACAGTGCACACAGGAAGAAAGAGTGACAAAGTGTGAGGCATGACACAGAATTATACCACATGCCTCCTTTGGCCTTTTAATTTACAAAAATGTACAATTAAATAATTTACATATTTCATTCCCCACCCCAAACACACACACACACACACACACACACACACACAAACTAGTGCTGAAGTTATATACAAGACCAACATTAAAAAATAACATTCGAAAAGACTCTTTTAACATTTTCAGCAGATGACAGAATAATCAGTCAACAAAAACAATAATTAACCTTGTAAATTTAGTGCTGTTTTCAGGACAAGAACCTCCCTCAAATTTATTAAGGAAAAAAGAAATTTGCTCTTATTTCTACTACCTCCTCCAAGCAAACTTGTTCTCCCATGTGGTACATTAACCATCACCATGTTACCAAACCTAAATTACATATTGTGTTTCTGGGTCTTAAGCTGTACCCATGTGTGTCACGCACAAGGATTTACACGATGAAAGTACTTATGAGAAGGAAGGATTCTAACTCACTCTCCTTTCAAGAATCCACATTTATCATCTCCTCCACCCCACCCCATGCTTCTGCTCCTCCCAAGCACAGGAGACATCTTGTATCCTGGCAGCATTGCAGGCTTAGATTTCATACCACTTGGGCCCAAATTTTCCTGCAATGTCTACCACATAGTTTATAAATATTGGTCAGAAGTTACTGCTTCCAAAACCAAACAGAGGAAGGCTCAACTCAAAACCAAACCAAATCACATTGCTACATTTCTCTTCAGCTTCAATCTGCATTCTCAAATTTTTACAAACTGGGAACTTCAGTAACAGCCCACCCTCTCCCAATCCACTCTTGATACACAACTGACCCTGGGATCTGTAAATGGGTCCCTCCGGGATACCAGGAAATAGACAGCGCTAGTTTTAAGCATCTCCTGGTAGATGGGCCTTAAATACATTTAGGCCGACTCAACACAATCCAGTCACTCCTCGCAGTGGACTGATTTTCTGACCCTGGTCCCCAAAATCATCCAAGAGAGGTCTTGCTACAGCCATGTTGAGAAGTGAACCACTTAGGTAAGCGGCAGAGATCATTTCCTTACCCAAAAAGCATTGTATCTGAGCACCTCACCAGTGAACAAGAGAGGAAAAGGTACTGATAGTATGAAGTAAGCACACACTTTCTACTCAGAAGCCCTGTAGACATTCACATTACAAACGGGCGCAGTGCCCCAAGAAGTAGCTTTTGCCACACCCTGCATGACCTGCTCAATGAAAAACAGGTGGTAGAAGGGCAATAACCGGTTAAATCACACTTTCTTGCATGACTGGAGAAAGGAGAGGCTACACAAGGACTCACTCTCCCACCCCTCTTTCTCGCCCAGGGAAGGCTAAAGAATTTTGTTTCAGTGAAAAACCTCCTTTGTCAATAAAGCAGCTGTCAACAAGCAGTTCTACAGGAAATCCTGCAGAGCAAGATTCGCCTTAGACTTGTACAGAAATACGGCTGAGTTTCTCAGAGTTTTGGCATCAGGCGGGAGAGTGGGAACACAGCAGACGAAGGGCGGAAAACAAAGACCTCACTGAGAATCTTCTTCCCCCAAAACCACAGCTGTAATCCTGCTTGGGACCATAACTGTGATGGGAGTCCTCTTATCAAAGTACAGAAAATCTATTAATCTCAGTTCTTGAGTTACCGTCTGATGTACTTCTTAAGGTGCTTTAAAAAATTTCTACAGAAAGTTTAAGTTTCATTTTTAGGATAAAAACTAAGCAGGAGTATTCATTTATATAGAATACACCGCCTTAATAATGTGAAGCTGAGATCTGTCGTGTTTCCAGATTATGAGCAAAGGTAAAATAAAATAATCTAAAACAAAACAAAATACAAAGGAAAGGTTCCTTGTAGGTCATTCTCTCTTCACTCTCCTCTTTCACACTATGCAATTATTAGCGACGATTTCACTTTTAATTATCATGGCTGCATTCTATGGATTCCTGGGCTCTGTAGTTTGCAAAGGTATGAGAGGTCTCTGGCAGAGCACTCTAAGTACTCCTTCCTAAAGTGCAAACCCAGGATTCCACTGGATGTTGCCATGGCAATTAAAGTAGAACTACAGTGCTATCTTTGTGTTGTGTGGAAGGGCTCGCTGCCTCCTGGAGACATACAAACATGCATTTTAGAAAGGGATCTTCGTTAGGAGAATCAGTTTGGAAGTTTCAGGTCTCAGTAGTAGCTTTTGGGGCTGCCTTGCTCTAACAGACCAGACTTCATGGAATTTTTCTGCAAATTCTCAAAGGCCTTTTTCCTTAAGAATTTTCCTGCGAATGCAAATCCTGATTTGTTTGAGCTATTCAAAGATTCTTGCTTTCTTAGGTACCTAACCCCTGTCTTCAACCCCACTGAGTTATATTCATCTATAATCTGAATTTTTTAAAAAAGACATCTCACTGTTAAGTTCTGAGTTAGCAGTCATGTGTCCAATTTAACATGACCATAAATGAGTTCCCCATTTCTGCCTGTTCTTTCCACTTTGGAGAGCAAGCACGAAAAGAGGAGCAAATCAGTTGCTCAGGTATAAACTACCATTGCCAAAGCTCAATGAGACAGATGATGCCCGATGGCTGATCTGTTTACACAGGGACATAAAGAGAACTCAAATGCAATTCCAAACTCAATACCAAAAGAAGAAAAAAAAAAGGTAGGTGTGTCTTTGCAGGGAAGGGACTGAGGAAAGCAGCACAGCAGTTTGTGTCGTTCAGCTATGGCTCTCACTGCCCACACCTGACTGCTGTTTCTCATCCATCAGTTATGGGGACAGTCCCTGTAGGAGAGGAATCCCGCTTTCAAAACTTCCACAACAAATCCAAATATACAGAGAAGGCCAGCACCAAGCAAGTATCACATACAATTCATATCATTGTATGCACAGGTTTCCTTCACGTTGTAATCAAAAGTATATGTTTTCCTTTGACAGCTATAGGGGAGGGCCTGCCATTTTCCTGAAGATTCAGAAAGGACTGAGGCACTGAAACCAAAATGCTTCTGTTAGGAAACACCACCTCATCAAAGAGCAGTTGGGCTCTTGGTGATTACAAGAACCCACAGGCTCGCTACCAGCTGGGATTCCTCTTGGCCCGATTCTCCCTTCCAAGGTTATGTATCTAAACCCTTTTCACCTGGGCCAGAGCTCATGTAATGCACCTCCAGACGTCAAACTTTTCTCATGACCTGGCAAGCTGCCTTCAAATCAGCCAGAAAAACTGGGAAACTTTCCAAAGTGCACAGTTTTTGTCCAAGAAACCAGGACTCCCTGACAGATGGATCACTGAAACTAACCAATGCACTGTTCCCCATGCATTTGCAACGCACAAAATATACTGAAAGCATCAGTCCCCACAGCACATTCATGCCTTTTGAGCAAAGCCCTCTGATGTGCTTTGGCTGGGTGTGGAGTCAATGCATCCAGTTCTTGTTTGGGTGAGCGACTGAAAAGAAATGAAAATACAAGAAGAAGAAAAGACAAGTCCCTTGAAGCAACTTCAGACGCAGTTTTCTTCTCTTTGCAGGCTGAAAGGATTCTGAAAGCCTCTCCAAATCAAAGCTAACACAGGTTCAAGGGTTCGTAAGGAAACATTCCACTGATCGCAAAGCGCCGAAGGTGGACTGGCATTCTAGCAGGCTGGTTTAACATCAGTATCCCAAACGCCTTCCCTTGCCAACAATCCTCACGGCCTGGCTCAGGATTTTGTGTTGCTCTTCCTCCACCAGCAGCATTTTTCAGATATCCTGCTCAATCACCATTCACCACCAGAGCAGGAGGGAACAGAATTCAGCAGGTAGAAAATGCGCCAGTTGTTCAGAATGCAAAACGCTTGCATGGGTCTTTGGTGCACTCCTTGGCTTTGGCCTACGGACCCAGTCACTCTTCCACAACGCAAACTATAAATACAGACGGACAAGCCAGAAGACGATACGGAGCAATGAGCCAACTATCAGGAGAGACTTCTAGCACAAAACAAAAGAAAACCCACCCGAAGCAGAAGACGCCTTCTTTCAATTTTTGCAGTCTTTGCTAATGGCATATTCGCTATGGCGTAAAGGTGAGGATCATCCAGCTGATAACAAAATAGAAAAGGAAGATAGGGTAGACCACCAGGGCTTTGCGGTTGGGGGGCTGGCTGTCCGCCAAGAAGGCTGTGGAGGCTGCAGAGAAAGAACAGAGAATTGCTTGTGGTACTGTCTTTTTTTTAAAATGGATAATTGATTTTACATTATTCCAAAGAATACACAAAACGATAGTTTCTGCCTCAATCTTACCTAGCGTTGACCAGCCAAACATAGCCGTCACAACTAAGAGGCGTACGATGAAGCTGGCGGTCCCAGTGCTCGCAATCAGCACCAGCCGGCAGACAAAAAGCGCCACCGTCAATGGGAGAATGCAGTAGCCCAGGACACAGAGGCTCTGAAAGAAAGATCTGTGGTGGGGGGACAGAGAAGGCTGACTGCAATGGCCCAGGCCTACGTCACCAGACAGATGGGCTTCAGAGGCTTGACCAGCAGCCGTGTTGCCAAAGCCCTCCCAAATACAGGCGTCCCCCACTTTTCAACAACCCGCTCTTTCAACTGGTATGAATTACACCCAGACCCTGTATATTCAACACAAGGTCCCCTCTTCCATCATGTTTACACAGTGCTTTTGTAACCACATACTCCCTTTTCTCTCAATTGATTCTGCACCATCATGTGGACAGTACTGTATACTGCAGAAGTTGCTTGTGGTATATCTCTCTTGTTTTATACAGTATTTGTGCTTGGAACATGTTATATATACACACACACACACACACACACACACACACCCAAAGATAAGAATATATTAAAAAGGCTAGGTTACACATTTCAACCATTTCCACTTTTTAGCAGTGCTTTGTTCCCTAACTGTCAACTAAGTGGAGGATGCCTGTATGTGCAAGCACAAAGCTTTTCCTACTGTTCCCCCCAAACCCACCCAGGCCCCTCCCCAAAACACCTTCTTTTCCCTCCGTTTCTCCCTTCAGAAAATGACAAGAAGTGACTGCTTTTGTTTGCCATTTTGAAGGAGAAACAGAGAAAGCAAGACATTTTGGCACACCTGGGGGTGCAGCCCGTGGCAGGGGAAAGCGGTGACAAACAGGCCCCCAGCCTCAGCAAAGCTGTGTACTAGACACTCACATGGTCCCTCCAAGCAACTTGGAGTTTAGTGTGATGACAACAGCGCCAAACCAAATGATAACAAAGACTTCTGCAAAGTGGGGCCCTCTGTCTTCGGTGCTGTCTGTCTCCCCTCCCTGAAGCATTCTAGGAAAGAGAGGAGCAAGGGCAAACAAGTCAACAGAAAGCATTATTTTGTACAGTTCACTGATCCCTTCCCTTTCATTTTCCAGAGCTTCTCCTTCCTGAAATCAACAGAGGAGCCCTGAAAAGCCAACATCCCTGAAGCAGGCTGCTGAGGCCACA
This sequence comes from Iguana delicatissima, assembly GCA_948472985.1. Lineage (NCBI taxonomy): Eukaryota > Metazoa > Chordata > Lepidosauria > Squamata > Iguanidae > Iguana > Iguana delicatissima. Next base: position 637,997 of record CAOKZL010000319.1, on the reverse strand, counting down.
GCCTGCAACCAGACTGGACTATACAGGTCTATGAGGATCTTGAGAGAAGACTAAAATAACCATGGTTTTGGGTCCCATTCAGGCTGACAGAATTATAACCTTTTAAAAAAAACAAAATAAATCAAAGTCCTGTTTTACTAATGTAACTTTTCAAACTCAATCTCATCGGTACTATGAATGTTACAATTACCAGACACTGACCACAGTCCTATTAGTGATATAGGTGCAGATAAGTGTGATTTATGCAGGTGTATGTCTCTTTTTGGATGCAACCCTTTGCACAATGGGGAGCAAGAAATGGAAATCTGTGTTATGCCCCTTCTGCCTGATGTTGGATCTAGGCCAAAGTCCTTTACATACATCTTCAAACAGAACCATGCTCAAGTAGGTATTACACACAGGGAACTTAAACTGTAAGATCTTTGGTGCTGCCACAGTTTTGTAGAAACCTGAACACCCACAACATATGGTACAAACAGCAGTCCCTGACAGCATTTATAGCTTATGAACATTCTTGCAGAAGCAACATCAAGTTTGGTGACCTTCCACACTGAACAAGAGTGGCAAAGCGTGAGTATGTACAAATGCACACGAGTGTGTCTGTGTGTGTGTGCATGAGACTGAGACAGAAAGAGGGGGACAAAAATGAAGTGACTTACAGTGCAAGTAACACACACAGGACTAGCGGCCCCCATAAATCCCCTGTAAAGAAACAAAGAAACCAAGATATGCCAATATCAGTTCTGTGATATCTAGTCCTTCCCGAATGAAACATCATCTCCTGCAATTGGTCTTTTTTGTTTTCCCACCACACTCCACCTCAAATTCTGAACTTATCCCACCAACCGTATCGCTCACAGCTCCTCCCTCCAGAATTCCTCAAAGTGAAGCAATGATGTCTTTTAGACCATTTAGCTGGACACCCAAAGCCTTAAAGATTAAATAACTTTCAAAGTTTTGAAGTGGATTTGGTACGTACAGTCTCTCAGGAGGGTGCTGCTCTTTTTGGGATACATGACATGGACAAACTTCTTCCCAACTGCTTTTAGATCTCGCATCTGAAAAATTCAGAAGATTATCTAGGTTAGACTGCAAAAGGAGCCACCAGTCAAAATGACCCCTACATAAAACACTCATCACATTTGTCTCAGTCTCATCTATATACCAGCGGCCTTTGGGGCTAGACTACCGTAAGGCACACTGCAGGGGCTGCCCATGAAAACATTCAGGAAATTCAGTCAAGTGCAGGTAAGGCAGCCAAATCATATGATGGTATCAATTCTGGACTAACGTGCATTTGGTTATTGCTGTGCTCACAATAACATGTTAAAATATCAGCTTTTCAGTTTGCCTTTTACAGACATAAATGGTTTAGGACCACTTTGCACAAGAGACTTTAAAAAAAAAATCAGCCTCCTCCTCCTCCTCCTCCTCCTCCCAGCACTTTTTAAATCAATAATGGGCACCATGCTCCTCTGCCCATCTCTGAAAGCCATTAAGTGACTTCCCAAGGGCACCTGTTTTGCCACAGCCCCTCAGCTCCAGCATGGGCTTGTCACCTGGGGTCTCCCAGGCCCCACCGCTGTACGCGCTCAAGAAAGCCCTGAAGGCACAGCCAGGCTCCCTGGCCTTCTTTTGACTGCATTGCTTTGAGCTGTTCTTCTCTTTTAACCACAGTTATGTCTTAAATTTTGATACTACGTTGACTGTTGTTAGATTGTTATTATTCATCCCCCGTTTATTAATATATCCAATCTTATTATATAAACTATCTTGGGAGGCCTCCTAAACAAACAAAAATACAGGTAAAAATAACACACAGGCTTATATCCTGTTATTCACCCTCGCTGAAATAGGTGCATTCACTCAACAGGGTTTACCTGCACACTGAGTCACCATTCAACAGCAAGCTGAATAGGTCTACTCCTAGTTGGAACGGAGGGAGCGCGGTTTAGCGATCTGAGTGCTGGGCTGGGATCCTGGGAGTCAGGACGGGTGGCCTTGGGAAAGTCACACTCTCCCAGCCTCAGAGGAAGGCGACAGCAAGACCCCCTCTGAACAAATCTCACCGCGAGGACCCTGCGACTTGCAGGCACGCAGCAGCAGCAGCAGCAGCGGCACTGACCAAAGGGGCGCCCGCTTCGCCCGCCGGCGGAGGAGGGGAACGCGGGCAAAGCGGGCGCCTCTGCCCCCCGCGCAAACCTCGCCAAGGGCCCGGCGCATTTCAGATCCCCAGGGGCGGGCCCCGCACCCGCTGGGGCGGCGGCGGCGGCGGCGCCAAAGCCTCGCGGGCGGAGGCACAAGCCAGGGAGCCGCCCGCGGCCCGCGCGCCCCACGCCGCTGGCGCCCCGCTACAGCCCGCGCGCTCCCGGGCGGGGCCGAGCCCGGGAGGCCCGCTCCCTTCCCCGGGGGCGGGGCACCCACAATGGTGTCCTTGACCGGCTCGTCCAGCGTGGAGGGGTCCTCATCCGGAGACCGGGGCCCCACGGGGACGGTGATTTCTCCCTCCACGGGGATGTCTTCCGAGATCGACACATCCGCCAGGCCTGCAAACTGAAGGGTTTTAACGCGGCGTCAAGAAGCGCGTCCAGCAGCTGCGGCGTGATTATCCCCCCACGCACCGCGCCCGGGCTCTGCGGGCAGGCCCACGGAGAGGGGCTCCTCGGGGCAGGGGAGCCGCCTGCGCTCCCTCTTCCCAGCCCTCCGGCGCCCCGCCCGGGGCGGCAGGCCCGCTTCCGAGGCCTCCGCCTCTCGTGGCGGTGAGTTCCGCCGGCCAACCTCGGGCCTGCGCGGGAGAAAGCGGGCGACGGACACCCTCGCCGGCCCGGCGGCCCTCCCCCGCGCGCGCGGAGCCCCCGGCCCACCAGCGGCTTCGTGGGTCCGTCGCCCTCGACCCCGGCCGCCGCCGCCGTCGCCGCCGCTTCCTCGGCCGCCGCCATTTTGGCCTCGACGCCGCTGCCCAGTTACGACGTGGAGGGAGGGAGGGAGGGAGGGAGGGAGAAACGACGCCAGGCCCACGTCATCGAGCGGCGACGCGCAGCCGACGTAGCAGGAAAGGGCTCCTCCGTCGCCACGGCAACGGAAGAGGCCCGGCTCCGTCGCCTGGGCCGCAGGAGCTGCCGGGAAAATGGGGTTCGGGGCGTGGCTCCTCCCCCTTGCACATCCTGGAGGTAGATAAGCGGCGCCGTGGCGCGGAAGGCCGCTCGCAGGGTCTGCAGCAGCTGGCCGGGCGGGGGATGCTGGGAGTTGCAGTACCCCCCCCCCCTGAAAAAGGGCAGCCCTGTCCGGGCTTCGGCGAGGAGCGGAGCCAGCGCCGGCGGCAGCGCTCCCGAGGGCCTCGCGGCGTCGGGGGTTCGCGTGTTTTGCTCACCGTTACGCGTCACACCGTCGAGGTGCTTCAGGTCCCTTCTCCCAAAGTGTTAATTAGTGGCGTCGCGCATAATTAATCCCTTTCCCCCTGAAGTGGGAAAGGAGTCGCGGCGCGTGGTGGCACCGTCCGGGGACTGCTGAAACCGGCCAGGGCAAGCGGGGACGAGGCCTGCTCCTCGTGCGCGCGTCCCGGTGGCCTGCCCTGCGAAGTCCAGGCAGTCTGGCGGAAGCGAACCTGAGCAAGCTGAAGAGCGGATGCTGGATGCTGCGGCCCTACTTGCAGTTTTCAAACAGGGATGGGCAGACTGAGGCCCGGGGGGTGCGTGCAGGAATGTTTTTGTTCCCCCGGGGCACAACCCATTGTTGTTATTACTATTACTATTTACCTGTCCTCTCAGGGGCGTTTTTGCCCCGCTTCCACCCCTTTGGGCCGTTCTAGACCTTGGAGAGGACTTCTTCTGAAACAGGAGGCAAACAAGTCACTGAAAAAGCCCAGAAACACGTAAACACGTCACCAGACCCCTACAGCGCTTTGGCGGCCAATGTTTGCGTGTTTTTTGCAGGGCTGTGTGGTGGGGGAGCACCCTAAATTTCCCGGGAGGGTAACGTGGCCCTGAGATGGCGTCGCGGCGGTCAACGTGGAGTCGTAGTGCTGCAACGGTGCGGCATGAGAGGGCTCCCGGCCTTCTGCCCCCGCGCTCCAGCCTGCTAGCAGCTGCCGTTTTAGGGGTGGGGGACAGTCAAGATTTTTTATTTTATTTTGGAATACAGTACCTTTTGGGAACAGCCTCATGTCTTGTGCATTCACTACTTGCGTTGCGCATGAGACGGGACACTGGGGAGATACCGAGGATCTGTGAAATGGCAGGAATTCAAGCGTCGTGCGTGGTGCAAATCCCTTCCTCCCAGTTCACAGATCTTCAATCTCTCTCTTCCGCAACTGTGATGCTCCTCTGAGGAATGAAGAAGCAGGAGCACCACTGTCATCACCTCAAAGGCAGAAGAAGTCAGCTGGTGGCAAAAGGTTTCAGGTTTTGAATTTTGGATTTCTGGGTAAGGGAAGCTCCACCTGTCCTATGGACCAGTGGTGTGAGTTAGGGTTCCCATGGGCATAAGAAAAAATCTTCCGTGTACTTCTCTTGACATCTTTACTGGGCATTTCAACACCACCACCACCACCCAGCTTGTTTCTTATGCTGGTAAAGACTAGCATCTAATAAAAAGCCTGATACAAAATATTATTATTTTATTCCTTTGAACTGCAAATACAAAGGTCTAACAGCAAACAATGCTCTTTTAGTTCTTTCAACTGCAAATAAAATGAAAAAAGCATTCAGTGAACACATAACATTTAGGCGGCTCACAAATTAAGCCCTTTAATTTTCCCCAGAAAAACAAAGCCAAGATCCCACAAACTACTTTTTAAAACAGCTATATTTTGAACTACGCTGTAAGCAATGTAGAACTTGTAAAAATACAAATCACCATACACTGTTGTTATGATCATCATCAAAACAACTTACAGTGATGAATGCAAGCACTGTATAATTTTCCCAAGGAGATCCTGGCTTCAGAAAAACAAAACAAAACATACGAAATAATTTAAAACAACAATAAAATCTTGGTGAAACACAATAAATGTTTCTGTTTCTATAACAACCAAAACTCTCCATCACCAGTAGGTGCTGAAGAATCTTAATACAAACTTAGCAGAAGTCAATCCAAATGTGTTGAAACTTTTGCAATTCAAGCCTGTGTAGAATACTGTTGTAAGTCATTTGCAAATTTCCATGTAAATTTTAAAAAACCAGTATAAATAATTGGCCTCTCTCAGCCCCCTTCTGTCTACCAGTGCCTGTTTAAACATTGCTTCTGGTGAAGGAGAAGCTTACAGACACCCGTCTTCACGGCTCACTGAATATTCAAAGCTCCAGCAACCTCAGATACACAAGTTACACTTAGAGCTGCCAGGGTGAAAATTGGAGAGGGCTCCTGTACCTTTACTAGTTGGGCAGAAGGGGGGATTTCAGCAGGTGTGGCTTGCGAGATAACCACAACCAGAAATTCCTCCTTGACACCACCACTGAAGGGACAGGAGCCCTCTCCAGTTTCCACACTGGCAACCCTAGTCAACACTGCCCAAGCAAGCAGGGTGGCTGACCTATCTCGAGGTTGGTGGAGCTTTGAACACTCAGAGATCCATTGGGAATTTATTTTGCATTACCAAACCATCAAATTTTAGAGGACTGGAATGAAAAAACAAAAGCTGCAGACGTGTAAATGTTTTAGCATTTTGCAGTTCTAAAAATACTTCCGTTCCAGTCAACACCCATACAAAGAACAATACTTAAGCATGCATTTAGTGCCCAGGGCGTGCGTAGCAGGCCCTGACGCCCTCTGCTCCCTTGCCATGAAATATACAAAACAACGCTGCAACATTCTGCTGGTTGACTCAAAGGAGTCTGCTCTGTCTGGAAGGATAGACAGACAGACAGATATCCAGTGTGCCACAAGATTCCTGGCAGCTTCTCAACTTCCAGGTTCCTGGGACAGAGGTAGCCGCTGAAGAGCTAAAGAGTATAACAGACCAATAGTGTGTAGAGCACACCGACAGGTAAAATCCACTTTGGCCCCATTGAAATAAGAGGGACTCCCATACTCAATTTCCATGGGCTTTAATGGGATGCAAGCTAGCTTAACACTCTCTGAGAAGTCTGTGAGGGTATACTTTGATCTATTCAAGATTCTGCACTTTCTCCCCAAAACAGGTTGAGCATGTGGAACAGTTCACTGAAAATTCAGACTGGAGGCTATAACTGACTGAAGGGCCCATAACAATTGCAGATGCCACTGTTCTGGATGGACTGTGCATAAGAGTGTATAGTTGAGCCATTCACACATATAATTCACACCCTGTCATTTCATTATATACAAAAGAATCATCCAGCACACAAGAGTATTTGCATAGCAAAGGAGGTAATGAGAGGTTTAAAATTCAATTCCTACTTGTAATGAATTGGGGCACTGAAAAGTGGGCAGAAGTCTTCTAGTAAAATGCTATTGCACTTCAGTCTTTCCACGTTTCCTAAAATGAGCTACTGGGTGTTTAGTCTTGTTGCTGCATTGCTACACTTGTACACACAGGATTTTGTTCACAGCTCAAGGAAGTAAAAGTTATATAGCAGTAAGTCTGCAGCTTACAATCTGAAATAAACTTCAAGACCACAGTGCAATTCAGTTGTCCACTTTCTGCACTTGCAATATTTGTAAGGATAAACCTGGCAGAGAAACTATGCACTTCAGTTATGTTAAAATTGCAACACACATTCAAATACCAGACCAAGAAGAGGTCCCATCTGCAGACTGACAGACAGAAACCATGCAGATCCCTTTTTAAAAACTACTTTCAAGGTGTGAAGGACACTGTAAGTGCCCCCTAAAATTGATAACATAAATATATTAAAAATGTATACATTTATGATGAGGTTGACTTTTTCATTTCTAAGATGTGACATTGTTAATCAATATCAATAAAATACAGTAAGTACTTCCACTGGTACATTGGGGTGTGAGCTGGTTGGGGGTATCACAGCCCAAAAAAGGAACTTTCCCAAGCTAAATGTGTACTTCTCTTTCAGCAAGGTAAGACATCCTTCGGATGGCTACACAGAAGAACCAACGTTTTTAATACCCATTTGATTCCTGAAAGAGGTTCAGCACCTCGGAGAGCTCAAGTTTGGACTAAACCTGGTTTCAGTGCCCCACGGACGATGAGGCATCGAATTGCCACTGGATCGAACCCGGCACTTTCTGACTAACTAGGGCTCTGTTTTGATGGAAGCCTCCTTTTCTCCCCCCCCCCAACAATTCAGCAGGCTCTGTTTTCATTTCATACATCGAGCTTTCAAAATGGTTGGGTTTGTGCAAGGAAAGGATGACTCAGGGCCTTTCCACACTGCACAATTATGGCACTACGATTGCACTTTAACTGCCATGGTTCCATCCTATGGAATCCTGGGGCTTGTATGCCAGTAATGCACTAGAGCTCCCGGGCTAAGAAGTCTAAGTGCTCCTTTGCAACTGCAAATCCCAAAATTCCATAGGATAATGAAGGCATGGCTCTTAAAGTGGAATCATCACACTATAATTGTGCATTGTGGAAGGGCCCCCCAAACAACCACAACTGGAATTTCTGAGACTCCATCTTCACCCTCTTCTCCATATCTTTCAACACAGGAATAGGCTGCAGTCTGTAGGTCTCCTTCTCAGACTGAAACAATGGAAGAGCAGCTCAGGCTATGCTCTGGACATTTGTATAAGCACTGCAGACGTCTTAATCACAGTGGGTACTCTGAGTTTCCTTGAGAAGTTGTAGCACTGTAACTCCCATCAAACCTAGCCAGCAGGAAAGTTGGGAGACGTAGTCCCACGGCATCTCGAGGAAAACACAGTTTAATTTTTCCCTCTCCAACTAATAGTTCAGGTCAAAGATTTCTGGTACATCAGGACAAACAAAGTTAGCATCCTTCTTTTAGCTTCCTCATTGACTAAATACAAGTGAAACAACCACATTAGATGAGATATCTCTCTTAGGAAGCAAAACTTTTCCCCAAGTAAATGAAAGGCTACTGATGCAAATTAGCCCAAAGTTTTCAGGAAGACCACACTGAATAGCCGGAAAGCAATCTTTTTGTTTCTCACAGCAAAGCCAAGCTTAAGGTTTTGTCCTCCTCAATCCAGTCTTTGCTTCTTGCTCTGGGATTCAATGGATGTTGCAAATGTTTCCCTCCCAGAATCCAACTGGGCCATTGAAAAAGCCTGATCCTTCCTGGCCTTGCACACAAAATGGGGCACGAAGCCAAGGAGATGCAGAAGAGCTGCCAAAACTAAATCCAACCAATGGTTCTGGCAACAAAGCCTGGACGTTTCATCCCAGCAAAGAGGGTTCCACTCTTGGAGAGCAGAAAAATGAAGTCATCACGTTGACGGTGGAAGCACAGGAAACAGCTGGACGAGCTGCTTCCTGAACCCCGGGCGGTATTCAGCTCGCGAGGACAAAGCAGCGCTTACAGGCTTCAGCCGTTCAATAAAGGGAGGAAGGAAAAAACGAAGAATAGAGAAATAAGAATTCCACACCAATAGCTCTGCAGCATGCAACTCAGATCAAGTGACAACAATCTTACCATCCCATCTCACTGTTTTCCTGTAAATTAGTCCAGCTGAAATCACTTTCAGATACTAAATGCAACAGCTGGTAGGGAGAACACTGGAAAAACAGGCACATCTGCCTAAGATGGCCAGAGCACCAGCAACAATATTTGCAAAAGGAGCACAGATCAAGGAGATGTGGGCCGAAATCAAACTCCTAGTCCAAACTAGACCGCTAATCAATGGGAAATCAGAGACAGAGGTGATGTGGCCTTCTCAGATGCTGTTGCACTACCAATCCCAGTATCCTTCTAGCCAGCACAGCGGTGGTGACTGATGAGACATGCAGTCCTACAACATCTGGAGTGCCTCATTATATCCCTGCCTCTGTGGCAAATCAACATTTTGAAAGAGAGGTGAAGGTCTCACACCTGCTCCAAGTGGTCAACCAGATAGGAACGTTAACTCCTGATAATCTTCCTGAGCAATCTTCAATGCTTAGAACAATTTGCATAGCAGCTAATTGTTGACTCGACTTCTCAGATTCTGGGTACAAGCTCTGGCAAACAAGATCAAGGCAAAAACACAGGTGAATGCACCACACCTTTTTCAGTCCATAAAAGTTCTGTTGACTCTGTGGATCCACTTCAGCTTCAGATTCAGGCCTTCAGCTGCCCCTAGCATGGAAATTTCCCCCTTCTAAATAAATCTAGCCTTCTGCAAAATTTCAAGAGGTACATGAATTGCTGCTTTCTCTCTGCCCACTGCTGCTTGTTATCTGCAATGTCTCATCCCCACAGATATTTCAGGAAACATAAGTACCTTCACAGAGGCAAATCTCTTCTGTGTGACCGCCCCCCCCCGGCTCCACCTTAATTGGTTGTCATTTAGTGTTTGTAAGGAAATCAGGAAATAAATTGGTAGCACCTGGTTTGAAACTGTAGCACCCAAAATCCACCAGCCTATTAGAATTCATGAAGCTGATACTCATCCTCTGTGAGATGAGCAAAATAAAAAAGAAAAAGAGAAAATCTGTTGAGTATGGTAAGAGACACGTCCACTTAAAAATGGGCACTGGCTCAGCCTCTCCCCAAAGTCACACACTCACAGGCCTACAAATCTTTTCTCATTAGCATTTGAGGAATTAAAAATATCCAAATTCCTCAGTACTACAGATTTTACCTGCAGGTGAGTGTCCAGATAGCTGTCTCCCCATAGAATGAAGCTTAGAAAGAGAAAAAGAATGATTGCAAAATACGGTAAGTGTTCCCCACTACAGACCAAAAAACTAGTAATTTTTAGAACAACAGTATGTCACACTTATTAAGAAACAGTTATAAACGTCAGGAGTTGTTTTTTTTTTTTGAAAAAAAGAAGTAAAACCCTGACTGAATGGCAGCAATAGCATTTCATGTAAGGGACCACAGGAGGCCTATTCAAGTGTCCCAAAAGATAAGTTTTCCTGAAATAGAGGGCAGATTTCTGAAGAAAAGACCTTCTTTCTCTGTGGCTAGAGGCCTTCCACAGGACTCAGAATGCTAGTTTTCCAAAAACTCCAGCTTCCATGTCAGGAGGGAGCAACGGGAACAGGGAGAGGGCCCACTGGCTCCCCCTCCTCGCATGTTCACCTGGCTGTCTTCCAGAACACCTGACGAGGGCTATGGATGAATCTGCAGCCTGCCCTCTGGCATGCTGCAAACAAATTGCAGAAACTTTAACAAATCAACAAAAGAAAAATCCATTTGGCTTCTTAAGGCAGTGGTTGTCAACCTGTGGGTCCCCAGATGTTTGTGGACTTCAGCTCCCAGAAGCCCCAGCCACTATGTTCAATGCTCAGGGCTTCTGGGAGCTGAAGTCCAAAAACATCTGGGGACCCACAGGTTGACAACCACTGCCTTAAGGAATAGTCAGAAGTCCATTCAAGGTCAATCTATGAAGAGAGACGGGTTTCTGAGGAAGACAGAATATTCCATGTCCGTGGAAGAAACAAGAGGAGAAACCAAAAGAATGAACACCAAGTTCACTGGCTCCACTGACTCCGTAGACCATTACAAACTGCCAGCTTTTTTGAGACAATAGAAAGCTGGTGCAAAATGCAAGATCTTCATACGCCTTCCAAAACAGACTCAAGGTAATCCAGAAACTAGAACTTCCCAAAATAGATTTCATGTAGATATGACATCCATAGACCCACTGTAAGCCACCAATTTTTTTTTTTTGGAGACAGTGGGAAACTGAAGCATTCAAGATATTTGTACACTTTTGAAAGTAGGTGATCCAGGAGGCAAAACTTTATAAAGTAGGTAACAAACAGACATATACAACATTCAAGATCTCCTTGGATTTCCTCCTTCTTCTGTCTACAAATAAACTGTTCTGTTTAGTGTTAGGGTTTTACTCCTAAGGTACAGAATCATAATTATGCTCTTCCAAAACAGGATTAAGATGATCCAAAAGGTGAGGCTCCACAAAGTAGATCTCAAGTAAACACACTGTATCAGTAGATCAACAGAAACCACTAGCCTTTTTCTCAAAAAAGAAAGAAAAGGGGAAAAGAAAAGAAAGTGGAGAGCTGGTGAGTACAAGATCTTCATCCCTGAAATGAGGCAATCCAGCAGGTGAAACTTTATGAAGCAGATCTGAATTGGACATGTATGACCTTCACCATTTCCCTGGATTTTCCGTTCCTTATCTCCACAAACAAGGTGTTCCTGCTCAGCCTCAAGATCCCACTCCAAGATACGAAATTATGTCAGTGTAAGACAATCCCTCTATCAGCAAACTGATCTTGATTGCAGGAGACACTCTGAGCTGAGATGGACCTTCAGCCAGACGTTCTTAGCAGCCACAGCTTAAGTTTCGGCATTTGGGGTTTGGTTTCCAACAAAGTGATCATACAGAAGAAGGAGGGCATCAAACCTCTGGAGCTTCTGCAGAGCCTGGGCCAAGGAGAGAACCGAGAGGGGGCTTCCACAATTAGCCAGATAAGTCACAAGCTCCGTGAACCCAGATATCTGATGCAGCTGCTGGGACAGAACCCCCAGTTCCACTCCTAAGTGGCTAAAATTCTTGAGCCCAGGCAGGGAGGGGTCCAAGCGGACAGCAAGAGACAGCACCAGGGAAGCTGGCAGGCTGGAGACTGGGAGATCTAGCAATACAGACAGAGAGAGAAAGGGCTGGTTATGACCTTTAAAGCCATAAAGGGCTTTGGTCCAGATCATTGAAAAGACTGTCTCCTTCTATGAGCCTCCCCAAGTTTTAAGATCTTCAGAGGAAGGCTTTTTCTCAGTTCCATCACCACCACAGAAGGTATGGGAAACAGGGCCCACTCCCTGGCTGCTCCTAAGCCTTGGAACTCCCTTCCAAAGGAGATCCATTTGGCTTCCTTCTTGTTATCTTTCCACTGGCAGGCAAAGACCCTTCCATTTAGGCAGCCTTTTGGTTTTTAACTTGTTGCAGTAGATAGAGCTTTTAATGAGGAAGGCAGTCTTTTCTCTGTATTTTATTATGGTTTAAATGGGTTTTACAGACTGGTTTTAACTTTTCTTTTAATCGAGTTGCCGCTTCATCATCTTTTAACTTTTGTATTTAATAGTCTTTAGTTGTACTTTGTTTAAAAGTACGTGGCTGTCCTCTCCCACAGTTCAACTTTGCAGCAACAACAGCCCTGCAAGGGAGGTTTTGTCTGAGAGGAAGGGATTGGCCCAAGGCCACTCGGTAAGCTTTTATGGCTCTGTGAGGTTTTGAACCAGGACTGCTCAAGTCTCAGTCCAAAACTCTTAACCATCACATCACATTGTCCCTCATTGGTTTGCAAAATCATTTTTGAAAAAAGCCTTCCTCCTCCTTCCTCCCCCCATCCATGACGCTAAAAAGGCAGTGCAAACTGGACTGAGCATGCTCTGGAGGTGTGGAATACTGGCTGTTAGACAGAAGAGGAAAACTGTCAGCAGAAAGGGAAGGATTGGCTAAGAACTCTGACGAGGAAGCACTTCATGCTGCAACATTTTGTTGCTACTCCCGTGAGTTCTCATTATGAGAGATGTCAAATGGAACCTCAGCTGGGCCCCAGCACTCTCCCTGGTTGCCTGGCTGGCAACAGGATCAGAAACTCCTTCACTCACCTTGCACAACATCCCGGATCTCAGCCACAAGGCTCTGAACATCACCCCCCTGGAAGAAAAGAAATACATTGTTAGTCAGCAGGCAACATTAAGATGGCAATCACAAAGCTTGGAAAAAAAGTATTTTTTGGAATACCACTGTCAGGTGAAAGGCGGTTCTGAGAACTGTAGTCCAAAAATAACCTTTCTTCCCAGGCTCTAGGCAGTTCTGTCACTGTCCACTGTGAATTACGGTGTTCCTAGTGGATGGTGACAGAATTGCCCAAAATGTAGAAAAAGGGACTGTCAGGCCGTCACACAAACAGCGCCCAGCAATGGGCAGCAGTGACAGAAAACTTACCAACTGCTCCCCACATCCAGCAATGAGATTCCGAAAGGACAGAGACGAATTCTGGGCAGATGCTGAAGCAAGCCGGGCCTGTGCTGCTGGGTAAACAGAACAGATGAGGGCCTCGGGCATCACCTCCTCCTGTGCCACCGTCTTCCCAGTGCCCTCTCCAAATTCAGCCTGGGTGGAGAACTTCTGCAAGTCCAGCTCCGTGCATTCCACAGGGGCATGGGGCCAGCAGGGCTGCATCTCCCTGGCACAGAAGGAAAGAGGAGGAAGAGGAGGAGCAAGGTGGCCAGAGTCCCCCCAGAACTGCACCGTTGCTCCGTGAAGGAAGCGCCTCCAGCCGAGCAGTCGCTGCACTCCGAATCCCTGAGCAAGGGCCGGGTTTCTAGGAGATTCTTGGCCTGAGGAGCCTTTGGGCCAAGAGTGACCATGGCAGGCAAGTCCAAGTCAGGTTGGTAGCCAGATAGGTGGAAGCTGGAAATCTCTGCTTCTGAGACACATGGCACAGTCTCAATGGTACCTGAATGGAGAAATAGCGAAGCTTTAAGAATGCCATTTTGTCTAAGGTTTTCAGTTCTCATGGCCTGGATTAGACGGGGAGAAATCTCAGGGCAAGTGAGCTGCCTTGAAAAAGTGTGAGTGAGTGTGAGTTAGACTTTGAGTTTGCTTTTTTCTCCCCAAATGGCATACTTGGTGAAACTGTGATTGATGCTTATGGTATCATGCTTAATGACATGACCAGGGATTTCCCTTTATAATATCACCCTTGCATACTCTGCAATTATCCCAGTTTGGAAGAGAGAGTCCTGACTAATCCTCTGCCACCCCATCTTTTCAGCTGCTTTTACAATGTCCTAGTTTCTCTCCCCTCCTCTCACTTTCCCCCTTTGTCCTCAGCTTACTTCCACTGCTGCGAACTGAGCCCAAAATGCAGAATTAGTTTGCCATCAGTTAACTCAGTGAAGGGAAGAGGATAGGAGGAGGCAGAGATCTGACCACACTCTGATTTTGTTTTCCCAGTTTTCGTCTGTGAAACACTGGTGAGTATGAGATTATCCTGAACATAGGAAGCAGAGTCAGACCACACAGGGGTTCCCACCAGAGGAACCAAACTTGCCTAAATACTCATCCCAGGTGCATATGACTACATCTTATGACACTGTTTTGGCTGAGCAAGGACAGTCGCTTTACCACCACCACCCCAGCAGGCCCAAGGATGCGGCCATTAAAGAGTCACCTTCCAGCGGCCCACAACCAGGCCTGAAGCTCTTGGTGCAGAAGCAGGAAGGCTCCGACGTGGGCTCATGGCAAGAGAAGCTGGCAGGTAGAGCAGAAGCTTGAAATGTCACCCTCTGGCCAGAAAGGCTCCGGCTGCGCAGAAGCACTTAGGAGAGAGAAGAAGAAGGGGAAAACACAAGAGAGGGAGAGATTAACGTCATCCCATTTCTGAGGAAATAATATCTGAAATAGCATTACAAATCCCTATGTTTCAGCATTTCAAAACCAGCACACAGATGGCCAGAGTGTGGCCAAGATGGCAAAAGCTATTAATGAGGGAAAACACATGAGCTAGGAGATGCTCCAGCAATTTGCTTTTGCCCGAGCCTCCTCGGAAGGGCAATATTCTGCCCCCAATCTCCACAGTGATGTACAGTTTCATGGAGTCTGCTCTTTGGGGAAAAGGTTTCAGAGCAGAGAAATGTCCCAGTGTTTGTGCTGATGGGCTTCAGCATCCTCTCACAGCCAACAGCTGAACTGGGTTCTTGAACAATTAATTCTAACCAAGCAATTCAGTTCCCCGTGGCTGGCTAAACAGGGATCTCCTGGGCAAGAGGAACTCCCCCGCAAAGGCAAGGTCCATGGAAGATGGACTCCCAAGAGTGTGTGGAAGCACACAAAGAAAACCAGAGTGTGCAAGCATGATTGACTCCCCCAGTTGGTTCTCAGCCTTCATTTCTTTTCCCAGTCGCAAGCTTGCAAGCCAAAGAGCAAGGTATCAAATGGGGTCACCACTACAAATCAATGCTTACTCTGCCAGCTATTTTTATTTTGCTGTATTGCCAACAAGGACTCTCAAACCCATCTGCCTCTTGGCAGAGGCCCTGGTCAGCACAGCAGGGAAGCTCAACGCAGGCAGAACCGGGGAAAGGAGAGGATGAGGAGACTGCAAGAGGGGCGACTCACCACGCTGGCGCTGGCTTTTCCAGAACCGTCGGCAGTAGAGGATGGAGGCGGTCAAGAGGACCAGCAGAATGATGACCAAGGCACTGCTGATCAGTGCCACAAGGCCAGGCACTGAGTGACTTTCCACTTTCACCAGGCTGACCCTAGCATGGCCTGCAAAGGTAAGGTCCATCAAAGGATCAGTAGTGATCTTCACTCGATGTACAGAATGACATTGGGAGTATTAGCAGTTAGCAAAGTCACGTTATACCAGGTTCTAGGTCTGCTAAAATATTTTTTAGAGGACCCAAAGAAAATCCAAAATTCTGGAGTGCAAGCATTTGACCTCTGTGCTTTTGCTGAAGCTGAGACAGCATGACCTATCCAAGGTCCCCCAGTGGGCTTCCCTAGATGAGCAGGGATTTGAACCCTGGCTTCCCAGAGTCGTAATCTAATGCTCAGACCACTTTGCCACACTGGCTCCATCTTAAAATGCTATTAATGCAAGTGCTGTTGTTTCAGCAAAGACAGGATTGTTCTGGAACAGCAATCAGAAAGGAAGAAGAAGCAGCTTGGAGGAGAGCCCATAGGCGTACGTACATTGTAGTTCAGAGGAAGGGGTCTGCTTCGTGCAAGGGACACATTCCAGATCCCGGGAGCCTCCAATCTGGGTCTTGCTGTAGAAACTGAGAGGAAGAAGAACGATGAAGACGAAGCTCCGTGAGAAAGAACCAAAGAAGGATGGCTATCAGAGGACACCTGAAACCCTGCAAAAAGCACGGCGTGAAAAAGCTACTACCGCTTCCAGAATCCTCCAGCTGGGATGGACACGGGCCACATACAGCCCATCCCACTGCCCCAGCATGGATCCTCAACATGTAAAGGTGAATTGGGGCTACATGATTGAACACAGAGGAGCCCCCCTGAGTTTTGAGATCTTCCAAAAAGATTTTCTGTCATTCCCACCACCTCCACAAGCACAGTTGATAAAGACAAGAGGGACAGGGCCTCTCTGATAGCTGCTCCTTCTTTTCCTAGGTTGTGCACCTGCCTCTTCCTTCCCCCAGGAACCCAGAGCAGCCGGATCTCCCCCTTTGCTTTCCTTCTTCCAACAAGCAAGAAAGACTTTTTTAGTCAGACAGGCTTTTTGTAACTAACCAGCTGCTGCTGCAGAAGAGACTTTTCATGGATAATGTTGTAGCTCCTTCCTCTCTCTTGTTATGTTTGTTTCTAATTATCTTTCAATGTACTTTAAACCTTTTTTAAACTACTGTTTTTAATAGTTTTGTTTAATAGTCTTTTTTAAACTACTGTTTTTAATTGTCTTGCTTTTTTAAAAGTTTTGCAATCTATGTTCTAGCCGGCTTTTAAACAGTTGCATTTCAGTTGTATCTTTGTTTCAATTTATTTGGGAAACCATCTGAGAAGAAAGGCAGGGTGTATACAAATGAAGACATGAAAACAGTCCCTCTGCAGTGTCTTTGCAATGCACTCTGTACTTACCCAGGGAAACACTCTCCACAGGTTGCGTCGGAGGTGGCGGTGCAGTTGGATTTCTGGATCCGGTTGATCAGGCGGCAAGAGGTGCAAGGCTTGCACCCATGGTGGCCCCAACCCTCCTTGAACCTCCGGGGTTGGCAGGGCATGCAATGTGCATTGCTCCCTTCACCATAGCCACACTCCTGTGAGAGACACAACATGCCCTGTTTGCACACGCAGGTTGACTGTGCGACAACTGCAGTGTGAAGCAGTGACTGTGAAGAGTCATGTGAAGAGTCACAAGAGCACTCAGCACTTTGCCAGTGTTGCAAATGCCATATAGGAACTGGCCTTGTGGAAACCAACATAGCATCATAAGCTCCGATGCTGCATTAGATGAACGGGTGGCTTGTGCAACCGTACGTCCCCTTTGGGATGGCGCACAGGGGGCTATTCCCTTGCCCTTGGACTCCATCCAAAAATCTCCCACTGCCTGGCAGCTATGAGGCACTAAGAGGGGCTGCTGCTATTGTTTCTTACTGGTGGGAAAGATTGGGGGAGGCGATTTAGACCATGAAAATCCAGCTCCCCTGGGCTTCAGAGGGAAGAAAAAGGCAAATGGACTCCATTCAAGAATGCTCCTACATTTCCCTCCCAAGCTGACTCCAGCTGCTGATTCATGGTTTGAATCATCTCCCCCATCGCTCCTCTCTCCACTTCTGGGGCTTGTCAGGGGAGGGGAAAGACATGGAGACACCCAGGTGGAGCTTGGCTTTGATGTGGGCTCACCAGGGCATCTGGTAGCTTTTTATGTCAGCGGGGCAGCTGAATCTGTTGGTGGCCATTAGTTTGAGCTCTAAGGGAGTTGTCCAAGTGCTGAACAAGTTCAGCTGTGGGGACACCTGCGCAGCAGTTCAGGCTACCATCCCACGGCAACACGGATGCCACTTGCCACCAGCTCTGGTCAATGGCTGCCCTGCCTCTCTTCAGATCACCTCAGAGAGCTCCAGTCCAGGTCCACATTGCTTGCACGGGCTGCATTTCCCACGATCGTCCCGATACTCATTCTCACGACATTCTGCTGGGTTTGCAGGGGACAGTGGCATCTGCAGAAGGGAAGGGGGAACAGCCTCCTGAATTGGGATGAACAACACACAGACGCTGTGCACCTCTTGCCCATTTCTGCCAGCTCCCAAATATGCTCAACACAGAGGCAAAGTCGCAGCCGCGACCATCATCTAAGTGTTTCCACTGAAGAGAAGAACAAAGAGTGTTATGGTACTCAGGAGATTGTAGGGGTCGAAGCCCACCAACTTCTGTTGGCCAAAAAGCATTAGAGCATGCTGCTTTCCGAGGATGGTACCCAACTGCAGACATTGATATTCTCCCCAAAATCTCGCAACCCCCTGAGCTTGGTCATTTGTATATTCTTCTTCCTTCTCCTCATCAGTATCTCACCCTTTCTGCAGCTTGCAAAAACAAAAGCAAGTGCAGATAGAAATCAATCGCTAAAGACAGACAAAAGTTAAAGCAAAAGGCTTAGTTCTGATTTGTTAGTCCTGACTAGAGTAGATCTCTTGAGTTACCGCATTTAACTTATGCATTGACTCACCATTTTGCCATTGATTCAATGGGCCTACTCTAGTTGGGATTTACATGATCGCAGTCATATTTAAACTATCAACAGATCTATATTTCCTCCCAGAAAGGAGATGCTAACAGGGCTGGATCCCTACCTCACCGGCGAGCATCAGGAGGAGTATAAGTGCAGCTTTCCTGGCCATTTTAATTCATTGCTGGCTCAAGGAAGAGCCGTCAGACTTCGGGGACTAGCGATGGACCTTCTTCTTCAGTCAAATCCCTTGGAATCTAAATTATGCAAAAGCAAGCCCCCCCCCAAAAAAACAGTGTATTAATATCGTACTCACCTACAATCAGAGTCCCAGAGAGAAAGGAAGTCTGGGCAACTCATAATTGACCTTCACCCCTCCAGCACTGCAGCCCCCTAAATGGACTCCTTGACTTCCCCGCCGACTCCTGCGGGCAACCAAGTTATGGATCACAGGCGGCCATCTCTCATTCATCAGGCTTCTGTTAAGTGGAAGCAAACTGGACACCCAAGAAATTCCATGCACTTGAGAGAGCCGGGGTTTTGGGTTTCATCACCTTCTGAGCAAACACGCACGGGCCGTGCCTTGGGAGCCAACACCCAAGATGACGGGCGGGTGGGTGTCACAGGGTTGAGTTACACATCTCAATGGGTGCATGGAAGGAGGGAAGACGTCAAGGGCACCAAGCCAAGCTGGGATGGCTGCCTGGTTGGAAGTCTCATCCTGGGCTTCAGTTCAAGGCACCAGTCCTTTTCCTCCTCCACTACCACGCCTGCCAGCCTTCCAGAATCTGGCCCCTCCTTTCCAACAACGCACTGAGTTTCAGACACATTGCGCAAATTCTTGGGAAAGTTTATACGGGGCTACAGTATTCGAGTTTACATCCACACACATAGATACCGGGGCAGGATTTGAACAGTTGTAGTTCTGCAAAACTATTATGTACTGACTTATCCTTTTATTTAATTTCTATCTCCCACCTTTTCCCCGGCGCTGGGATGCCAGCTTGCCTCTGATGTAATTTGGAAAAGAAAACATCCGATGCGGAGAACAGATAGAGAGAAGAGTCTCTCCCTTGGAACAAAGCCTCGTTTTCCTGTGCCCGCTAAGGCTGCGGCTTCCCTCCCCGCCAGGTCCCAAGCGCTGCCTGCAAGTTTCCCTTTGGGAAGCCGCCCACCCCGAGCGATCCACGACGAGCGACGAACTAACGCCCTGCGGCGCCCCCCCCCGTTCCGACTCTTTCAAAAACGCGCCCAGCAAAAATAGCCACGCGCTCCGGTGCGCCCGGCCTATGCTGGCGAAGCGCCCGGCTTCTCCGATGACCGGCTGCTCAGCCCTCGCCCGGCCGCGGCAAGCCCGGACTTGCCCGGCCCCGGGCCCCCCGCCCCCTTTTCCTCGGGGGAGGCTGAGCCCGCCGCGCCCCGCCCCGCCCCGCCCCGAACAGCCCACCTGCCCCGCGGCCGCGCCGCGGCCGCCGCCTCCGCGCGCCGGGAGAGCGGAGCCGGCGCGCGTGCGGAGGAGCTCTGCTCGGGCATGCCCGGAGCGCGCGCGCCCCCCGAGCCTCCCTCGCGCGCCTCTTTCCCTTCCCCGAGACGGCCCCGGGACGGGGACGGGGACGGGGACGGGGACGGAGGCGAAGGCGCGACCCGACACGCGTCTTCTCCGACGCGCCCCGCTTCCCGCTCACACGTTCGGTAGGCAGCGTGCCCCGCGCTTTTCTCCGTTCTCCCAGCTGCAGAGCCCGGGGGAGGCTCGGACCCACCCGGGACGGGATCCCCAGGGGAGCGCGCACCTGTCGGGCGGAGCCTCCCGGGCCCGGACCCCGGCGGCAGCGGCGGCAGCCCCGCCGGCTCGCGAGTCGCCCCGCCGCTTCCCGGCGGCTGATGCCGCGGCCGGCAATCCGAAAGGCGCGCCGCGGGGGCGGGGCTTCCCGGGGGAGGAGCCGCGCGCCGCCGCCGGCCCTGCCGTTGGTCTCGGCGCAGGCCGCATGCAGATAGCGCCCCGCCCCCTCCGCTCGTGGGCCGAGGGAAGGAGGGCGCCCCGGGGAGCCTCTGCGGGGCGGGGGCGTCCGCACTGTCGTGCTTTCCCCGCGCTTTACTTGCCAAGGCTCCGGGTTACAGAAACGCGGGGTCTGTGATATTTAAAGGCGTAGTCTTTAATCGCTCCGCCGTTTTTGTCTGGAGTTCTTTTATTGTTTTAACTGTGTGGTGTCCGCAAGAGAAGCGAGGGGAGCGAAGGGCCTTTCTCCGTTACATAGCTGTTGCACGAGGATTCCACTTTGACTGCCATGGCTGCCTCCTGTGGACTCCTGGGCCACTTCCACGCCAGACTGTTACGGCGCTATCGTTCCACTTTCAGCGTCCTATGGAATCCCGGCCTTTGGCGCTGTAACAGCCTGGCGTGGAAATGGCTCTGGAGTTGGAAGTCTTGGGAGGTGCTGGGGCTCTCTGGCCGAGCCGGCTAAGTACCCCCCCCCCAAATATTCCATGCGACAGAACCCTGGCGGCTGAAGTGGAATCACAGTGCAATAGCTGTATAGCGTGGAAAAGCCCTAACCAAGTAAAAATAGCCTGTGTCAGCATCCAAGGATAGATATAAAGGGATTCTGTAACACTTTCAAGACTAAGAAAAACACGTGCTGGAAATGGCTTATGCCGGGATTTGTAGTTTGGGGGTGTGCTTGGCGTTCTATGAATTCCACTCAGCAGCAGCAGCACTAACAGTCCTTGAAGAGGGGATCCTCAGTCCCTCCCTAAACTACGAATTGCAGATTTCTGTAGGGCTAGAACAATTTTTATAGTTTTTAAGAAGAAGTTGGAGGGTTCTGTCTTGTTTTAATTGCTGTTTGTAAGAGCTTTTTATTCTTTTTTAACTTACATTTCGTACTTTTACCGTGGTGTGGTTGTTCGGCCTGAGTTCAGAGTGGGGCAAAATCTTACCCTTCTCAGGTGACACAGAGAAAGGCAAACCGCTGCGGCCTCTCCTAGCTTGTGATTTTTCTTCCTTATTAACAGCTTTTCCCATCTTGCTCACACTCAGATGGTGCTTCGTCACACATGTCCCAGTTTTCATTGGTGGAACGTTGGAGAGTATGCAAAAGGAAATGACAAATAGTTTTAGTCCTGTCCACACTTAAAACAGGAAATCATTTTGAGGATGCAGGCAGGTGCAGACCCGCAGGAGTTAAGTCCAAAGCCAAGCTGACTTCTCAATAAACAGGGCTGTTAAAAATACAAGAATACAAGGAGCTTGCAGGCAGACATTAAATTTGTGATTAATGATTTATAAGGATTTATAGATTTTATCTTCAGAAATGGAAAACACAGGTCCGTGAAATGTTTTACAACTAAATTATAGGCCATTACCTCTGAAATATAGGTGGGAACTCCCACCAATAATGAGGCTTATAAAAAGCTTATTAACTTTATAGGAAATAAAATATCTTGACTCAGTGGAATTGGATTTTCTATCTCCAAAGGCTCAACTGACTTTTTAAATTACTGCAAACCTAGAAAATTGAGAGCCGAAGAAAGATTTCCTTGGGAAGCAGAATTTTTATTTGGGGCGCAATGCCTGTTTTTTCCTCCCTGCCCCATGGCTTCATCCCTTCTCTGGCTGTCTGAACGCCTTCCCTGCTGCTGGTGTTTATGGGACCCCTTCCCCCTTTGTTTTCCTTCTTTTTTGGCAAAAGCTTGAGAATTTACAGGCTGTTTATGAGAGCAGCTTCTTAGGCAGGCGGAGGGAGGGAGGGAGGTAGAGATGGTTGGCAGAACAAGCAATCAAATCTCCATGTTGTAGTTGTTATAGTAAACCCATCACTTAGTTCAGAGGGAGGAGTTCTGTTCATGGAAAGGCAAGATCACAGTGAGACCAAGGGTTTTGCAAGAAAAGGTGTTTTCTTAATGCTCTGGACTATTTTTCTCCTTTGCTTTTAAATGAATCAGTGCTTCCCAAATTATCTGACATGGTGGACCAGAGATTTCCTTTTCTCCCTTCCTTGTTACAAGGATAGGTGTCACACTTGTGTCTTGTTTTTGCTTTCTTTCGAAGAATCTTGCCACAAGCTGGTAGCTAACGGCTCATGGACCAGCATCTATCCATTAAAACAAGTTCATTCCACAACAGAAAGTCAAGGTCTGGCCTTTCAGGAGTGGAATGAATTTGCTTTAACGCTATGCAGCGTTAATGCCATTGTAAACATAGTGTTTTGAGCGTTTCTATCTCAGCATCTTTTTACTGGTATTTCTTTTTCCCCTTGCTGCTTGCTTTGAAATGCAGCTTTGGGGAAAGGATGCTATCAAACAATACCACATAAGACAAAAGAGCAAAATTAGCTGCTCGGAGCTGCCTAGAAAGTAGGTCAGGTTTTCCAACATCCAGTCTTCTCTGTGCAGGTCAGAGATCCCTGAGACATGACAGCAAAAGCAAGAGTGACTTCATCTCCTGTGGGATGCTCCTGTCTCCTGGTTGCATCATCCAAGTGACAGTTTGCATCCTTCCCTCGACAAAGGACTTGCTCGGAGATGGCTGGTGAGCCTCACATGCACCCTTCGGGGCTCAGCATCAAGAAGCAGCAGTGTCAAAAAATTAGCAAATTCTTTGAAAAACAAACCTACCCAGAACTTTGAAAAGGAATGGAAAGGGGTAATGGAATGGTTAAAAATATAAACTTATTAGAGGATGGAATAGTGAATTTCTCTGTCTTTAGAAATAATAGAAGATAAGGTATAACTTAACTGGGGAAGAAAAATATGGAAGTGGGGGGGGATATACCCATAACAGTGGTATATATCCTGTAATTTTATATGTGTAAAACCTTTTATAAAATTCTTTCAAAAAAGAAGCAGCAGCAGCAGCAGCATCTGGAAACTTCTATATCTGGGAGGGCATAAATCCACTCTGCATTTTAGTCTGAACTGCAAAGCAGTGGAACCCTATCTCCAAATTAGGTTCATGGAACCTTGAGACAGCTCAGACTAAACCCCAGAGCGGATGCACCCCCATTGACCTGGAAGCTACGGACAGGACTAGCATTTCTTATATATTTATGGAAAGCAGAGTTCTGCACTACTCAGTTCATGAATTATTTTTCACCTTTTTCTTGGTGGCTGCTCAGAGGGTGTGGAACTCCCAGCTAACAGAGGACAGGCTGCTACCGTCCCTTGGATTCTTCCATCCCCAAGCTAAGATCCTTTTTATTAAAGCCCTCTTTGCAGCACCTAAACGCTCCCCCAGACACCACCAAAGACAGCAACCTGCACCTTCGGGGTGGAGGAGGACAGAAAACAACACAAAAATAGTCCACACTGCTGCAAAATGGCTTGAAAATACGGATGCTTTCTTATTTTCACACCTCTCTTTTGCAATCCCATCTGTGCTAATCTCTTCAGTGGTCAAAGGAGAAGAACTAGCCATGCATTTTATTTTTAAAAAGACTAATGAACAACATATGTTTAAGATAAATATTCTCTGGATGAAATTGATTTCCAAGTGCTTCCAGTCACAGCGTGTTTTCTGCTCTTCTTCCAGCAGAGGGAGACCCAAGACTGTTCTAAAATCTTCCTTCTCGCTTGGCATCATTGGTTGCTGTTTGCAGCTGGGCTTGGGTGGGGAGAGGAGACCAGAATGGGGAGACCCACAAAACCTTCCCCTCACGACCCACCTCTTAAATCCTCTGATTTTCTGAGCTGTTCCTGTTCTAAGTACTGCCCCTAAACTGCAAATCCCGGAGTCCCGTAGGAGCTACAGTGGAATCATAGTGTTATAATTGTGTTGTGTGAAAGGGCCCTGAGCAACCACAACTGGATTCCTGAAGGGAATCATAGCTATAACGCAGTGTGGAAGTTTGTGTTATTGTGCGGTCTGTAAAGAAGATGGCAACAGAAGGCTAAGGAGACAGCACTGGAGGTCCACAGTTTTTCTGCTTAAAGCACTTAAAGATCTGACAGAAATCCAGAATCAATTCATCAAAGCCGTGCTTCAAGAATATAAAATTATTGCTCCACCAATATCCCCCCTTTCACCAGTAGTCCTCCATCCTGTGTTTTGAATGCAAATACATACATACATACATACATACACACACTCTTTTTGGCTCAGCTAATACTGTACAATTGGCAGGGTGGGAAATGACAGGTCTATAGGTAGGCTGAAGGATTATTATTGTTATGAAGGCAAGCCATGCCAAGAAGATGAAATATAAACAAAACTAGGGAAAGGGACTAGGACATGGCTCCAGATACACCAGTTATACATCTATGTATCTGGTAGAAAAGAAGCAAAGCATGAGCCAACAGTGTGACACAGCAGCAAAAAGGTCTAAGGCAATTCTAGGCTGAAGATAGTCAGATCTCCTTCTCCAGCGTTAGAGATTTGCCTCCAGACTTAGAGCAAGTGGAAACCTGGTGTCCCCTACAACCCTTGGGACTCTGTCCCTTGTACACTCAGTTTATTTTTATTTTTTTAAAAAATTCATTTGCCCTAACAAAAAACCAACTCATGGGCTGGATAAAATTTTGATGAACAAGAAGCAATTTCTTTGCACCTCAGACCTATAAACCCCCCCCCTCCACAACTTTGTGGAAAGATGAAGGGCGTGGCCCAACAGGAATATCCTCTTCTCAAGAGAGTGTTTGGATTTGCTGTTCATAAATCTCCGATACTGGCAGCCCTGGGCCTTTGCCAAGCGGGATGCATGCCGGACTTTGGAGCAAGCACAACAGCGGTGCCTCTGAATCATGGCGATCCTGACCACAAGTAACCTCTGCTCTTCATTGCCTCGGTGCCAGCCTGCTGTGGGAGGGAGGCGGGTGCACTCAGAGGGGGCGGCGGGTCTTGGCACAAGAATTCAGGGCCGGTGGAACTCAAGCAGAGAGCAAGGCTCCGAAAACAGTTCACACCCTGAGCTCCTCTGCTTGCTGTGTTGGCAGTCCCTTTGCCTGCCCCTTTGCTTTGGGGGCCAAAGCTGTATTTCTAAGCTGAAGTTTTAAGTAACTGCAGTGCTAGAAATTTGGGGAGTGAAGGGAAGGCTCACATCGGAGGTGGCAGAATTCCTGCTTGGTCAGGGCTGGAAGCTATGGTGGTGTAGTGGTTTGAGGGATGGGTCCAGACTCTGCGCGCAGCCACAGAAACCCACTGGGGAGGGGTCTTGTGCAAGTCACCCTCTCTCAGCCTCCCAACAGTTTCCGCCTGTGAAGTGTTGGAGGGTACAGAATCTGGCAACCCGATGAAGACAGAAAGAGAGGTAGGGAACTAGATTGCAATGCAGTCGCTTTCGGCGTCCCAAACACCAGCAAGGCGTGGGGGTCGCGCAGCTGTGCCTTTTTTATTATCCCATGACGCCATGTAAACCCCGAGAGCGTCTTGGTAGCGAAAGACGATTCCTTTCTCCCTCCAGGGAGGCCCGGGCAGCCGGATCCAAGCCCTTCGGGCTGCTGTGGCTGCTCGCAGCCTCCGAATTGCGGGAAAGAGGCGGAGAACTCCCTTTCCCAGCCGCCCTTGCGCGCCAGAGGTGGAGAGTGGGCGGGTCTTTCCCGGCCAGCTGTTGGCACGGCCGCCTCTGGAATGAACTTTAGCCGGGAAACGTCACGGCGCCCGGGGAGGGGGAGGGAGCCGGCCTTTAACCCTTCCCGCTCCGAGGGAGGGAAGAGGGTGGGCAGGGGGAGGGGTCGGGGCCAAGACAGACCCCGCTTCCCGCGCAAAAGAGCCCCTCCCCGAAATAATCCCAAATCCTCTTTCCTTGGAAGGACCGTAATGCCCGTTGCCAAGGCTTTCTGAAGTTTGGCGCGGCGGAGCAGCGATGCTCTTAAGCTGCACGTAGGGGGGGATTAATTCCGAATTAATTCCGCTTCCAAACTCTTCCTATCACCCTCAGCGGTCACAGGGGACGCTATTGCTCTTTGAAAGGCGCAGGCCAGCAAGGTGCAGGTGTGAACGGCGAACGCTCAGCTTTCAGCGTGCCCGCGGGTTGCAAAGTTTAATGCTGGGAGGTGGCCGGCAGGGACAAGAGTGACAAATCCGGGCCAGAAAAGCGGGGGCAGTGCCATCTCGCCTGCCAAGACCGTGGTGGTTACGCCCCTTGGCAGAGGAAAGGAACCCAAGGAAGAAGGCCTGGTCCTGTTATTATTTTATTCATTTACACCCCACCTTTCTCTTAATAATAGGACTCAAGGCGGCTCACAGCATATTTAAAAGCACTACACACTGAGGAAAAAAACTAGACGCAAACTTCAGCAACAGTATAACTGTACAACTTATTTAGAAAACAACTGAACAATTGACAGAGTCGTTGCTGTACACTGCGTTACTATGTACGAACCAGAAAAGGGGGCTGCGCATCGCAAGAGCCCCTCTCATCCGCTTCCCGAAAGTCGGGCGGCCCAAGAACGTTTCAGCTCGCCCGGCGAAGGAGCACAACGGCAGCGGGAGCCCCTGAGGACGCATCTGCACTAGGGGGCAGTTACCACAGGTTGATCCCGGGTTACCTGCCGTCGCAGCTCCACGCCATCAAACTGTGTCCCTTGGTGCCGCGCTCGGAATCCCCTGCTCTGGTGCTGTAACTCCCGGGAGTGGACTAGAGCTCTCCCGCCAAGCGCCTGTCCGGTGAATCTGCACTTGCACAGCTGCATCCGATGGATCCCACTTTAACTCCTCAAGGCTCCGTTCTTGAGAATCCCGGGACTTCTAGTTTGGCGCGCGACCATGGGAATTCCCTGCTAGGGGCCTTTGGGCCCGTCGTTCAGCATCGCCCGGGAGGACACCGGAGCAGAGAACGCCAAGTCCCACCGCACCCCAAACTACAAATCCCGGGATGCTCTAGGAGGCAGGCACGGGCCCTTCAAGCGATCCGAGACCGCCATCCCGGCGCAGCATCCTTTGAGCGCGGGGGGGGGTCCCGGGGGCGCTGTGGGGCCGCCCTCCCCGGCCGCGCCGCCCCTCCTGGCCTCGGGGCAGGGAGCTGCGGGGGCGCGTCCGTCTCCCTCCCTCTCCCGGCGGGGAGACGCCGCCCCTGCGCGTCAAGGGAGGGCGGGAAAACGGACTGAGAGGGAGGAGGGGGAGGAAGGAGCGGGAGAGCGCGCGGAGGGGGCGCAGCGGCCCCGGCGTCTTTAAGGAGGAGGAGGAGGGGCGGCGGCGGCGGCAGGAGTGCTGGAGCGCCGGCCGGCAGGAGAGGGCGAGCGAGAGCGCCGTCCGCTCGCCAGCGGGCCCGGCCGAGGCGGGGAGACAAAGCCCGGCCCAGCCGCCGCCGCCGCAGCCGGCGGTGGGAAGGGAGGGGACGGGCCGGGCTCCCTCCGTGCCTTCCGAGCCGGAGCGGCGGGGCGCTGCGCAGCGGAGGCGTCGGCCCGGAGCGATCCTGTCGGGCGGCGTCGAGCGGCGGGGGCTGCGGGCCCCCCCGGCCTCGGCCATTCATTCTCCGCTCGTCCTCCTGCTGGCCTTCCTCGTCCTGCTGCCGGGCCCGCCGCGGCCATGGGGCACCCGCCGCTGGAGTTCAGCGACTGCTACCTGGACAGCCCGGACTTCCGCGAGCGGCTCAAGTGCTACGAGCAGGAGCTGGAGCGGACCAACAAGTTCATCAAGGAGGTCATCAAGGACGGCAACGCCCTCATCGGGGCCATCCGCAGTAAGTCCCGGCCTCCGTCGGACACCGTCGATCCCCTCGCCCCCAAAAAGCCCTCACCCGGATACGGGACCCCTCCCCTGGCGGAAGGCATCCCTGCCAGAGCGGACCCCACGCTTCGGTAGAGCGGCTGCAGAAAGGTCCTACCTGGAAGTAAATCCTGTAGCGCACAATAGGGCCCGGCTCCTAGGACCCTAAGAGCCGGAAGAAGGGGACTCCAAGGGCCGTCTAGTCCAAACCCCTTGGGTGGACCATGATTGAGATAAGGACATCCGACCTTGGAGGTTTAGAAACCCCCACGGAAGGAGAGTCCACTGTCTTGGTTCCTCTGTCAAGAAGCTCTGGGCACCCCTGTGTTGGCCATTCTCTTGGGTTTGGCTGTCCAGGTGGCATCCAGGGCCAGTTTTCTTCAGGCACTGACTCAGCATTGGGATGCGCATGGACGTGTGTCTAGGTGTCTTTGTGTTGTGGTGGGTCTCCCAAGTCCAGCGATCTTCTCCTAGGATTTTCTGGGGAAGATTTCTTGAGATAACATTTGCCCTTGCCTTCCTTTGAAGGTGAGAGAGCATAGTGGGTTTCTGTGACTGAGCTGGGATTCGAACCTGGGTCTCCCCAAGTCCTAGCCCAGCACTCAAACCACTATCACACTCTGATTGTCCTCTTGAAGGCTTGGAAGGTGCAAATACAAGAAGTCTTCAGATCTTGCTACTTTAAATGAGAGCCCAGGAAAGACTGCTTTCTTTGGACTATGGCTTCCACAGTCTGGC
This sequence comes from Iguana delicatissima, assembly GCA_948472985.1. Classification (NCBI taxonomy): domain Eukaryota; kingdom Metazoa; phylum Chordata; class Lepidosauria; order Squamata; family Iguanidae; genus Iguana; species Iguana delicatissima. The sequence goes on along the minus strand of CAOKZL010000319.1, from coordinate 609,390 downwards.
TGGGAAAATTCTGGGATTTTCTGGGAGTTGTAGCCAAAAAAAAAAAAGGAACTTTTCCAAGTTCAGTTTTAAATGCCCTTGGTGACCGAGTCGTCCAATGAGTGCAAAATCCCTGTGATTTTTTTAAGCAGTCTTGCAGATCACAAGGAGGCTGCTCAGAGAGCAGAGATGGTGCCCAGTGGAGGTTTATCAGAGGTAGTAGACGTGAGGTGTTTGGAAACCCCACAGTGCATGCTCTGAATTGGATGGGAATGACGCAATCCTTCAGCTATTTTTGGATTGTAACTCCCAGCATTGCTCAGCCCTGCCTATGCTCACTGGAGCTCATGAGATCTGAAGCCCAACAGCATTGCTGAATGATTCAGGCTCTGCTCTGTGTGCTAAATACTCTGAGAGATGGGTGTACCTGGATGCAGCGAGGAGGCCTTTCTGCCGCCACATTCCTGGCCAAATGACCTTCATGGAGAGCAGGCTGGGGGAAGGCCTTAAGGACCCTGCCCCCTGTGTAAGGGATGCAGGCCTGGAGAAAATGGGGTGTGTTCATAGTGATGAACCTCTCCATGTTATGAGTGATGACAAGCTGTGGTGAATCGTCCTCCATCTCCTCCTCACTCTCAGCTCATTCTGCTCCTCAGAGATGCTTTTTTGCTTTTAGTAGGGCTGGCAGCGATGTAGCCCTCTAGGCCTTGTTGGACTGCAACTTCCAGCATGCCTCATTGTTGGCTGTGCTGACTAGGGTGACTGAGAGTGGCGTAATAACATTAATGAAGTAATGAAATGGTAGTTTTTTGTCATCAGGCCTTCTCCAACTTATGACAGCTCAACAAATGAGAGGGAGAGAGAGTGTGGTCTAGTGGTCTGAGCATTGGACTGTGACCCTGGAGACCAGCCATGGAAGCCCACTGGATAACCTTGGGCACAGCATACACTCTCAGCCCCAGAAAACCCCGATCATCGGAAGTGATCTGAAGGAACACAATGACAAAGGATTCCAGATGGCTTTTTCTTAAGGATGCCAGGGTCAAAGCTAGCATCTTCTGTTCTAAAGTGTCTGCTCTGCAACTGATGCTTCCATGGCTGAGTGAGGAGCTGAGCCTTGCTCTCCAGGGCCTGTACTCCACTGCTCAAACCACTGCACCATGCTGGCTCTCTGCTCGCTGTGAAATCCGAGGAAAGCAATGTGGAAAATCTAAGTGCACGGGAGAAGCAGATTTGCTAGAATTGTGTCGCTTGCTAAACAGTTATAAAAGACAACCCACGGTTCCAGGAACTCCATGTTCCCGTGTTCTGCTCTTACCGTCAAGCTGCACATAATCTGATCAAGCTTCTTGAGGTCTATGGGAGTGCAGCTTTTTGGAATCACTTTGTGCGAATCAGCCCAAATCTCTGTGTGTTTGGGGGCATGGTGGAGTAATGCAATTACCACTGGGGCCATTCCATCTGTTTATCATCTCAGACACATAGGTTTAATCGCAAGGCGTCTCTCCACCATCTGTCCAGCCACATGGAAATATCTGCAGCATTAGCACGCATGGGCCAGGAGGTACTGTGCTTTGTCATCTGCAGCATGCCTTTAAAAGTCATTAGGTTTTTTCTAAAAAAAACAACTATTATTGTTTTGGAAGAGTCTGTGATAGAATAATTTGAGTGCATGTAGGTTTTAAGCTTTATTATTATTATTATTATTATTATTATTATTATTATTATTATTATTTCAAATGGTTTTAATTGGCCTGGTCTCTAGGAAGGAGCTTTCCCCACTGGCTAAGCCTGTGTCCACATTTTGTGTGTAACCACATCCAGATCAGAACAGTCTTTCCCTGTCTTTCTCTTGTTTTTTTCCTGGGGGAAAAGCAACAGCATGCTCTTACAAGATATGAAGTGAGGAGGCACATCGAAAGCAAGTGAAAGGGAAGCTCAGAGAAGAACAGGAACCATGAGCCTGTGATCAGCTTAAAATGGGGAGAACTGCTCAGTTTCTTCCCCCACCCCATTCCCAAACTCTGTACCACAATGACACATGGGGTTTTTTGTTTTTGTTTTGGGATCCTTCCCATGTGCTGTTAGCATGATCTCTGCAGGGGATGCATTCATGCGACTTGTTCACAATACTTGGCTGGATGGAATAAGGGTCTGATTCAGTGTAAGGCAGATTCTTGTTTTCCACAGTTGTTGCTTGCTTTAACCGAAGTGTTTGCTAGTGGATTTTCTCTTACAGTAAAACCTCAGGCCTGGGTACTGGCCATTAGCCTGTTACAATTCCTTGTGGCCTTTGGGTGTCTCTTTAGCAAGAAGGAGGCTCCTTTTGAGCATCTTGAGGTCCAGCTTGCTTTTGCTGCATATGCAAAATGCAGCCACATCTGCAAGACTTGCAACCCAAATGCTGGCTACTCATTTGGAACTGGCCTCCTTCTCTGCTCTCAGGTCCCAAAGGCTGCTTGTCAGCTTCCAAAGTTGTTTTGCTTTCCTGTCCTCTTCTTTGCCTGACAGGTGAGCAAAGGAGAACCCTGTGCCGCGTGTGGTTCCCATGGCTGTTGTCTAGGAGTGGGGGTTCACCTTTTAGATAAGCTGCGGCTCCCAATTTAAAAAATACTACAAAAACGCACCGACCCCGTGCCCCAAATTAGAAGTGAATATCTGTCCATTTCCAGTTTTGTTCGTTTCCATTTTTTTAGTTTTTTTTGTCAGTCCGCGTGGCCCTTGTGTATGATTAAGGTGGAAGAAACCCTTAGCCCAATGGTGGCGTCTGCCCAGTCTTCCATCATGCAGAAGACTTTGACAGTACTTGGCAGAAAAGTTCCTTTTTTGGGGGGGCTACACATCCGAGAACCCCTCAGGCAGCATGAAAGGTTTTGCAGGTTCTGGGCTTCATTCTCTTGGAACATCTGTTGGTGCCCTTGCTGCTGCAGCTTCTTTTCAATCCTCAATCCTTTCCTTGTTTTCCTGAGATGACCGGTTTTCTTTGGCCTACCTCCCCCTTCTTCCTTGGTGGAGCTGCCTGCAGCCCCCAGCCAGCCAGCCCACCTCTCCTTCCTTGCTTGCCAAAAGTGAATGGGTCTTCCTGTCCTCTTGGCTGTCAGTGGAAGGCAGCACAGCCAACTTGACTTCTCACTTCACTTTCAGAATCTGGGCTATTTTCCTCAATATTCTGTTGCAGCCATTTTCTGCTGAGTGGCTAGAATCCTTGTGAACCCTCATGGCGTGATGGATGAGGAACCTTTGGCTTGGGAGGCTTTTTAGGAGTCTGGGAGCTTGAGAAATGTGCAAAATAGATGCTGGTGTACTGCCTCATCTCCGCTGTGTAAAAGAGTACAGATTCCCATAAATATAAGCCTGCCTTGACCATGGCTCTGTTCCCTGGCTTTCCCCCAGAGTGCGTCTTGTTGTACAGAAGGAACCATAGTTCAGGGCTAGTGGACGGTGCATTAATGAAGAGGTTGGAGGAATCCATCCTGCTGGGTGCTCAGAGAAGCCTCCTGGCTCCTGAAATAGCTTCCCACTACATTCAAGTCAGAGTGACTCCCAATGAGAGACAGGCATCAATGGGAACAGTGACTGGGCTGGCCGGGGGTAGGTAAGGGGAAGCCTTTTGTGCCTAGTCACTTGGCAGTAGTTCCCAGTGGGTTGGCAGCTCTCTCTGCCTCCTTTTCCTCTTTCCCTCCTGCAAGACCTACCCAAGCTTTTTGATTTCAGCAGCCAACCCTTTGCCAAATGAAGCTGAGGAGCTCCCAGACTTGGCCATCAACAGAATAGCCGAAGCCAAAACCTGTATGCCAGAACAGAAATCCACTAGCTGATCTGTTTGGCTAAAAATGCTATCAGCAAAGTGGCCCCTGTTCAGGCATCTTGCAACGGCATCACATTTTGGATGGAGGAGAGGATGTCTGAGTGGGGATTGTGTTTCACAAGAGGTTGGCAGAAGCCGGCAGTTGACAGAGGGGCAGGAGGAGCCGAGAAGCAAAGCGGGTGTTCTTGTAAACTGGGTGACAGATTGCAGCAAGATCTAAGTGGGTCTAAGAAGCCTTTGTTTTTGAGAGAGCCTGAGACTGGCCACTTCAGGCCAGGGGTGTGTGTGTGTGCGCGTGCGTGCGTATGACTGAAGTCAGTATATCATATTTTGCTCACTGTCCTACTGCCTTCAGAATGTAGCTGAGTAGTTTTCAATCCCTGTCTCGGCTGGGGAAGTGGCAGGAGTCCTTCCTTTCCTGGCTGATGGAAAATTCCAGGTTCTCTGTAAAACAGGAGAAAGAGCACTCTGGAGGCTTAAGACGTCTTTGTAATACATGTTACCTTTGCCAGTTATCCAACCAGAGCTGTAGGCTCCTAAAACAAGTGACCAGCTGGAAACAGAGAAAGAAAATGTGCTAAAAAGGAATAGATTAAATCTTGAGAGGAACAAATCAGGTCGAGCTAGTTAGGAACAGAGAAACTGATAAGATCTGAAGAGGAAATTTTGGTTTGATGGGAGCAGAGGGTTGGAAAGAGTTCAGGGAGAGGTGTTACTCTGGTTTAACTGAGAGGATATTATATTATACCATGTATGGAGCAAGCCTCAGGCGAAGTGTTTATCTTACCAGTTATGCAATAAATCTTTACCGTTGTTATTTTCTCCTTCTCTGCTTGGATGTTTTCATTTAAGAATTGATAAAGATGACCAGGGACACATTACCACGCAGACCCAGTGACCAACACACCCTGTTATCCATTATAAGCATCACCGCTGGGCCTGAGTTGGCGACCCAGGAAGTTTTTAGGACAAAAGGGCAGTGTGAACGATAGGAGCCCAGGTGGTGGAGCTGAGGAGACAAGCTGGAGAGGAGTTTTCATGGTACCCACAAGTTTAATTTTAGTGGGGAGCTGCAGTGGGTGTAGGACCCAGTTTTCTACCCCACCCAAAACGCCCTTTGTAGTTTTCCTAAGGCTTTTAGGTTCTTGCAGGTTGCCTTTGTCTGCAGAGAACAGGCTTGTGGTTTAGAGGCCAAACAACTGCTGTCAGCAGCAGAAGAAGATGAGTGACCACAGGCCTTGAATGCTGACAAAAGTCTTCAGAGACAGTGTCTTAAAATAACAAAACCACCTTTTCCAGTAAACATCCTGACAAGAATAAATGTTGTGGCATTGCGGGGGCTGCAGTAATTGCAGGAGCCTATTTCTGTCTTAGCTTGGTATCCGGCTTCTTATCTTGGGTGCCCTTGTGTTGAGGTGGGGTGGACCAGTCTGAGTGCCGGACTAAGACTCCAGGAGATCAGGGTTCAAATCCCCACTCAGGCCTGGAGACCCCCTGAGTGACCCTGGGCAAGTTACACTCTCTCAGCCTCCAGAGGAAGGCAAGGACAAGCATTCTCTGAAACAACCTGCCCAAGAAAACCCTAGAAAGATGCCCTCATAAGTCAGAGTCATTTTGAAGGCCCACCACAAGAGAGTGCCAAGGTGGATTGAGTCGTTTACGTTGGAGAGAGTCATCATAAGTTGGAGTCTGCATGAAAGCAGCAACAGTTCATAATTTAACAGCCTGGTAATGTTAATGGGAGCGGTGCAGCCTTTGGTGAGCTGGACTTGGACTCAGCCATGGACACCCACTGGAGGACCTTGAGCAGTTCACCTTCTCTCAGGGGAAAGCAAACTCCTGACTAAGACATCGTGCCAAGAAAAATCCAGGGTAGAAATGCCATAAGTCAGAGATGGCTTGAAGACACATGGCAGCAGCAGCAGTAACACCAACTATGTTGAGATGATCTAGGTGCTACTCTCGACCTGTTAATGGTGGCCGGGAGGGGGCACCTGTGTCAGTGGGAACAGCAACTCTACTCCATGTTTCAGGCTGAGTTTTGGAGGAGCTGTCTAAGGTGCTGAATGTGTTTTGTGGATGATATTCAGCACCCTGGACAGCGTCTTGAGAGGTCAGGCTCAAACCTGGAGTGGATTTACAGCCCCACTAACATGGAAGTCCCTACACAGCACTGCTCGTGGGAGACCAGTTGAAGTGGGTCATGGCTCTTTTGTGTGCAGCAGCCCACCACTCATTTTGGATGCTTTTAACACTAATGCAAGCATTTCTCTTAGGGTGACAATCCTTATCCAGAGAATGGCTTATCTCCTTAAGGATGATGACTCCTGAGACTGTCCAGCACTGGTTTTCTTGTGACCTCTTAGTGGAGAAGGAGCAGGCCTGGGCCAACAAAGTCCAGGTGAGGAACTTTCCCCACACTCCACATACCATATGTGAACCAGACATGTCCGTTAGGCTTCAGTTAGAGGACTGCTGTGCATAAAAGAAGACATATGGCCACTCTGTTCTGAAAGTTCATGAGATGGAAAGAGGATAATCCACCAGTTTCCAGCTCCTTGCCTTTACTTGGGGGTTAGCAGGTGTGGATTTCTCTCGAGGAGGCTGCAGCCTCCTCTTCCCTCTTTTCCTTTCACTGTGGAACTGGGCTAGTCAGCCAGACGGAGGGTGTACACCATGTTCTCTCTGATGGGGCAGCCTCCTGGTTCTGATGAAGTGAGTGATGACTTCATGTCCTTCACGATCTGCCTCTCGGCCTCCCTGGGCCTGCCCTGCTGCCGGGAGGGTTTGAGCTTGGCTGGATGAATCCCAGCTGTTCCTGGCTTTGGGACAAGGCATCTCCGTGTGCCGTTGCCTGTGAACCGAGCTTGAGCATTCTGGGAAATGGGTTGACAGGCTGTCTCCCCTGCTGCTTCTCTCTCCCATTCTCCCCCCTCTCTGTTTGCTTTGTTTGGCATTTTATAGCATGCTGCTGAGCATGGAAATGAGAGAGCTGAGCCTTTGACGCACTCATTCCTGCCACACCTCCCCAAATTAAAACAGGGTGTGCCTTTTGAACCTTTGCTTGGTAGAATTTAGGACAGGGGATAGCAGAGATTGTGGATCTCTGTTTGGACCACCAGTTGTGCTGATCTTCAGAATGAGTTTTCCTCTTTGTCTGTCTTTTCCTTGCAAGGGATGGGGGAGAGAAAGGGAAGACTCTACCCAGGGAAAGATTTAGCTGAGTCCTCTTGGAGAGCTTGTAAGATTTCCCCACTTGGCCTGTAGTGAGTGACTCATCTGGCTTCCTGCCTGGGCTGAGCTCTCGAGGGGAAAATTCTGAAATTGCAGGCTTTCCAGAGTTCCAGAGAGAAGCGTTTGCTTTGCTTCAGAAAGGGGGCCCTGCACCTGACATTCTACAAATGTTACCCCGACTTTACAGTGGGAGATCTCCCGTGGGAAGAGTCTTGGTGTGAATTCTTCTGGTTGGAAAGGAACTTGGAAGAGAGGATTGAATCACGTGTAGCATGTTGCTTAAAAGGCCTGGCTCAAAATGTGAGGCCAGCCTATGGCATTCTAGAGTGTCCAAAGTTCTTGATGAGATGTGGCTTTCGAACTTGGCTTCCCAAGTTCCTGTTGATCCAATGGCTGTAGTTAGACTGGGGATAATAATTGGGTTGAGCTCTCTGTCTGCATTGCTGGGGTCTGCTAATGATGAATGGAAGTTCCAGGCCTGGGATCTCATTTTAGGACTGGAGTGGGCTGGCCGCTCCACACTCAAATTGAGCCCAGCTGATTTCTTTCCCAAAGAACTTTTGCATTTGTCATTCAAGAATGCTTCTTTGCAAAGAACCAGCATCAGGAATGTCCCCAAAATGTTCTGGCATTTTTGAAGAGCAGAGGTCAGGAAACCCAAGGGGGCTGTGGTAGCCAGAAATGGCCTTCACTTGCCTTGCTGATTCTTTTTCTAGCCACAAGAGATTATCATGGATGGAATTCTTGTATCTTCACACTGGAGGGTAACAAGAATGGGCCAGCTTTGTTTGTAGGCATTTAGCCACCCGAGGAAGTCCTCGTTAACTATGCCTGGAATTTAGGGAGCTTTGAGTTTGACTTTTTTTTTGTCACGCAGACATAACTGTGCACGGCCTGTGCAGTTCAGTAACTGCTTCTGCAGCTCATGGGCGGCTGGGGGTTTTAGTGCAAGTGCTTTTATTCACCTCTCAAATGTTATCTGGTTTACAGATCTCTCTTTGGTGTGTGTACAAAAGATTGGTTTATGGCTACAGTAAGCAAATGTGACAACTTGTCAATCTCAGGCAGTGCAAAGCCATTTCCTCCTCCCAAAGGGGCATTCAAGACGGAAGGTTAAAGAACAATCTACCAGGAACATTCAGCAGTGATCGTTTTGCTCCTGTTTTGCTCCTGTTTAATTCATACAAGTAGGAGGAAGATAAATAGCAAGAAACGCCTGTTGCTTCAATGTGTTTCGTAGATTCATCGATGGCACTAGTTTTCAGATGTTTCGTTCTGAGGCAACCTTTTCCACCTGGACACACAGGCGGAGGAACTGTATGGCTTTGTTGCAGATATCACATAGAGTTTAATTGTCAACTCTATTTATTAAAATATTTCTCAGTGTATGGTCTGGAGGCCAGTCATCTGCATGAACTCAGAGACACTCTGTTCCCCTAGTGACATGGGAAGAGTGTATGTGTTTGTGTGCCTTTGAATCATCTGCTGACTTATGGCAGCCTCATGAATTTCACAGGGTTTTTTAGGCAAGGAATACAGGTAGTCCTCCACATTTGTGGGTTTTGCTTTCATGGATTTGATTATTTGTGAGTTTCTCCAACCCCTGCCCCTCAAGGACCTCTTTTCCGGGGCAGCCTTCCCTCTCGGAAGCTCCAGTCAGGCCACGGAGCCCTTTAGAAATCCACCTTTAGTCCTCTTCCTCCTCTTCCACCAGCAGCCACTGCCTGGCCAGTAAGGATGGATCACAGCCTGATTTTTCAGCACTGCAAGCCCTCTTCCAGTGCCACACACACACATATAAGGAAGGAGATGGGTGTGAGCGAGGAAGTCCAGGGCCACCAGGGCAACCCACCTCCCCTTTCCTCTCCTTTCCCCAGCCCAGTTTGGACCCCAGGTGTCTGTTCTTCCCAATATACCTTGGCCCCAAATCACGACACACACATTTTGCTGTTTGTGGTTTTTCCACTTTTGTGGGGGTCCTGTGCCTCTAGCGAATGTGGAGGGCCAATCTACTCAGAAATGGCTTGCCATGGCCTTCTTCTGAAGTATCACCCACAGCAGCTCGTATTCCTTGGTTGTCTCCCTTCCAAATCCTAGCCAGGCCTGACCCTGCCTAGCTTCCAAGTTCAGATGGGGTCTTCTGCCTCTGCGGGCATTTAGGCTCACAAGTGTCGTCAAGTCACCTGTTCACTTTTAGGGACTCCAGGAATTTCACATGGTTTTCTTGGGCAAGGAATACTCAGAAGAGGTTTTGCCTTTGCCTTCCTTATAGAGTCTGGCAAAATCAGACTTCTGCAGCCTCTCTTAGCTTGCACGTTCTTCCTCAAAACAACTTCTACCTTTTCGACCAACTTCTGATGTTGCTTGGT